>MU187747.1:0-53275 GCA_016904865.1 Pissodes strobi | reverse complement strand
ATACAAAATAATAGATACAAATCAAAATAAAATAACAGATATACAAATATGTCCGAACTACATCTAGATACATAGGAACGTTTACCATTACGAAATACATTTAAAAGTTTTCCCCAAGAAACTCGGCCACGCTATAATAGGCTCGGGAAATAAGCAATCTTTTAACTCCCCTTTTAAACCCCCTATCATTCTGCATCCGCTTTAAGTGAATGGGTAAGTGATTAAATAGCTGCCTACTGTTGTAAATGACAGAGTTCTTTGTTCGTGTAGAAGTGGATATAGGCAACGGTAAATTACCAGCACTCCTAGTGGGATAATGATGTATGGCATTTGTGTCAGTCTTATATTTTTTGTGCATTAAGCACACAGATTCCAAAATAAACAAGGCCGGCAATGTTAGTACACCGTGCATAAGAAAAAGTGGTTTACACGAATCTCTCGGACGGGCTCCACACATGCATCTAACCGCTCTTTTTGTAAAACAAACACGTTATCTAATAGTCGCCTTGAACACACTCCCCAAAAACAAATCCCATACCTCAGATGCGACTCGATCAGTGAAAAGCATGTATTCCTAACAACGTGAGCATCCAGATTTTTTGAGACGACTCGAACTGCATAGCAGTTTGAAGCGAGCCTCGAACTAAGCTTGTTTATGTGGCCCTCAAATTTAAGTCCGCTATCGATAAAAATACCCAAAAATTTATTTTCCGACAAGTTACTCAAGCTCTCACTCCCCAAACTCACAAGATCCAAGTTACATCCAAAGGATATCACACTAGTCTTCGATACATTGAGTGACAAGAGGTTTGTATCGCACCACTGCTTAATCTTTGCCAAATCAGTGTTTATAGTTTGGCCGAGTACCGTGACATCCTTATTATGCCACAGAATGGTTGCGTCATCCGCAAACAGGGTGAACTATCCAGAGATGTCCAGACCCGAGGAAATCATTAATATAAATCAAAAATAGTATCGGGCCAAGAACCGATCCCTGAGGCACACCATAGTCTAGCTTCCGTTGTTCAGAACTGCACTGATTAAAAGAAACACTCTGAAGTCTTCCCGTTAGGTAAGACTTGAACCAGCTCAGTGATGTCCCTCGAAACCCATATCACTCAGGCTTCCAGAGCAGTATTCCATGGTCCCCACAGTCGAATGCTTTCGACAGATCACAGAACACTGCTGCGGCGGCCTCCCCATCGTCGAGTTCCAAGTATAGATCTTCTAAGAATGCAAACACTGCATCCGTCGTCCCCTTTGCAGTCTGGAAACCAAACTGTTTAGGGCTCACTATTTTATTGACCTCCAGGAAGGAGACCATTCTTGTTTTGGAAATCTTCTCAACGACCTTCGATAAAGTGGGCAGAAAAGCAATCGGTCTATAGTGTGAAGGACATTTCCCATCACCACCCTTAAATAATGGAGTAACAGTAGCAATCTTCAAAGAATAGGGAAATGATCCACTTAGAAAAGACGCATTAATGCATTCAGCCAAGACCCCCAAAACCGAATCCGGGAGCTTCAACAATACTGTTGCAGAAATATAATCCCAACCCAATGTTTTACCATTCCTTATTTGCCCAAGAACTGCTCTTAGTTCCAAGGTATCAGTCGGTGCAAAATAAAAGGAATCCCTTACAGACACATTCTTTAAATATTTTCTATAGTCGCTATATAAATTTGCTTTATTCGAAAGTGAAGCCGCTATAGAGCAGAAAAAAATCGTTCAATTGATCAGGAGACAGCCCAGAATCTGCCCTGTCATGCCTACTCTTGCCCCTAATTTTATTGACAATATTCCAAGTTTCTCTTTGTCTGTTTCCGGAAAAATTAATTCGATCTTGGTAATAGATATATTTAGCAATCTTTATGGTACGACGATAATTCATTCTATATCTATTAAAAAATGTAGTGAAGAATGTATTGTCAATGAAGAACTTCCTAACATAATGCAGACAACGCAGATTCCTGGAAGAAACTCTTATTCCCTTTGTTACCCAGGGCATTCTAGATGTATGCCTTAAATATTTAATTGGAAAACAGGAATCAAAACGCATGCACAACATCTTGTGGAAAGCCCCAAGAGGATCGGTGTCAGCCCCAAGAGGTTCGGTGTCACCCAAGACGGACTGCCAATCATCACCATTAGAAACCTCCGCGAACCTATTATAGTTCCGCCGTATAAACAGTCTACCCTTTCTTTTTCCCCTCCTTGAGGTCATCCCTTTATTACTTTGACTATGAACTATGGCGGCTGTTTCTCCAATGGTCGCAGTGACTTCACGGCTGGTTAAAATGGGTTTTATCAATTGTGTGGTGGTTGATTCAATCTATTCATGTGAATTATTGTTAAATGCACCTTCTATCTCTAGAAATGCACACAGCGCCACTTTTTTTCAGCCAGTGCCTTCTCTATATCGCCAACGAGATTTTGAAGAGCATGGATGGCAGATTTCGATGGTTGGTATGCGAATTGTTTTGCACGCAGTGGAGCATTAGAAAGGAACTTGCTTTGGACGTGCCTATCCATAATCTTTTCCATCGTTATAAGAAGGAAGGAAGTTAAGCTGCACGACTTTGGTTCCTCTTGTGATCGTCTTTGATATGAACGCTACCTTAACTTTCCTCCAGTTTTTGGGAATGTTGCCCAATGCAAACCTGGCTGTGAAGATTGATTGAGTGTGTGTGTGGTAGTAGGTGCTCTATACTTTGTTGTAACAAGGCTGGAAAGATTCCATCTACTCCCGGGGATTTATAGGGCTTAAAGCTATGTATCGCCCATCTGATTGTGTTTTTTGTAAAGATTTTGTTGGCTAGACCTTTTACCCTTTTTGTAGGCCGCTGAGCGGTTTCAATGGGCTCGTCTTCTTGTGCCAGCTCTCCTTTGGCAATTATGCTTGACCCGGGAAAGTGTGTTTCTAGGTGTGTGTTCAGGTGTCTCAGCATAGGTGTCTGCTTGGGATCTATTCTTTAGTAGGCCGATTTCATTTGAGAACTCCTTGGATAACACTTTGGAAGGTGCTATAAGTCATCTATCCCATCACGAAAGGGCCTAAAAGTTCTTTGGATCTCCGAAGCTCTTTGTTATACTCGGATAGGGTTTTATGATAGGTAGTTATTCCAATTCCCGAGAAGCGAATGTGCATGTGATCGGACACTGAGTGAGTGTCCGAGACATGCCAGTTGGTTATGTAGTTTGTTATAAATGGGGTAGCCAGCGTTATAAATAAAACTTCTTTTCTTACCACATTTATAAAGGTGGGTTTGTTATCTTTATTAAAAACATCCAAGTTTTTAGAGACATTAAAATGATTAAGCTCAGCACAATATTTATTGACATTGATCAAGATTCTATTGACTGGACAATGAAGTAAACAAGCCGTTCTATAGTAAGGAATATGCATAAGGGCTTGGCTGCGAATGTGGTGAGCCAGAACATCAATCTTAAAGGTTACAAGGCACTCAAGCAAAACCGACTCAATAACAGGGCTCTTTATGATGTTATTTAAAACTTTGTCCCTCGAAATATTCTGAGATTCTCGAAAGAGATACGGATTTTCGTGTAAAATAGAAGGGTATACACAAAAGATCCATTGTGGTCGACGTGTTGAAGGGCAAATCTTGCCGAGCGACCCCTCGCTATATACCTACCATATATCATGTCTACTGTGAATAAATTTACACGGGCGGCTAAGTTAACTGTATACATGTTTAAGTTGCTGTATTGGATTTATGCTTAAATCACTCGTTTTAGTAATACATGTACTCTTAAAAATGTTTCGTGAATAAATAAATAAATATGTAAAAAACAATTAACTAGGACACACATGGAACATGTCGTAAACTCGTAACCATATAACATCTGTAGAATGTATGCTATGAACGTATGTGCTATGCTTATATATATCATATTCTATACTTAAGTATTTGCCATGTGGGTAATAATTATTATGGTTGCGGGTTCGCCTCAAATTTCCATGCGTTTCTCATAGAAAAATCACATTAGTTAAAAAAAATAGTCCTTGATTGACTATTCGCGCTTTCATATCAAATTTAGGATCATTTAGTCGCTCTTTTATCCGCTATTGACCTTTTGTCCATATCTTATTTTGGCCACTGGCTATTTTGTACTTGCTCTTATGTCCTTCGCTCTTTTTATCCACAGATAGCCACAGAAAAAGAAACCGTAGAAATGTTTAAAACATTTCTTCAAAAATTTTTAAATTCACAATTTTGTGGGAATGTTTCTGAAAAGATAACCTTGTACGTAAGGTTCAGCAGAGCTAAAGTGAATTTAAAAAATTACTTTTCCGCGAATTTTAAATTTTCAGAGCCAAATAAACTAGGTTGCATACTTATTGGTTTGCTTTTAATGCATATTCTCTAGATCAGGTATGTATGGATTATTAGATCTAAAGTGTCAGTGTTTAAAGGAAGTACCTCAATTGGTTCAGATTGCTGCATCATCAAGCTCATTTACCATCAATATAAATGCTCAGGTTTATTATACCTTATATTGTTATTTTTCAAATTCAACATCCTGTTGTCATTTTAGAAAAAAATTCAAAACTGTTCTCATACCAATTTTATAGTAGTTTCGGTTCCTTATCTAGAGCCTTACAATACATTTAGTTATAAGACTGATCTAGCAATATTTAAATATAACTCTAGGCTTAAGTATATGATAGATAGTTTTAATTCTAAGTCTGAAAATGTTGTCCATTTTGTTGATTGTAATATGTTTCCAAAAACTAGAATTAATCTCAGAAGACTTAGCAACATTATCCTAAATTTAGTGGCATCAAATAATATTTTTAAACAGAAAAACCTAACATTTATTAAAACAACTTCAGTTCCTGAAATAACTCACCATATTAACACATCTAATAATCATTCTACAGATTCAAATATGTCACAAAAGGAAAATGATAGTAAAGAGGAAAGTTGCAAGATAGTTGATGATACGTCTATAAATGATGATCTTATAAATAAAAGTACTAATACGAATTTTTTATAGCCAGGCCTCCTCCTCAGGGGGCTTCTAGTAAACTAAACTTAACAATCGAAGATTCTTCAATAATTTCACTTCTTTTAGTAAATATACAATCCTTACGAAATAAATGTGATACTTTTTATGTGTTTTTGGATAGCATTGGTTTTCCTGACATAATATTGATTAATGAGCACTGGTTAAAGCCAGGTGAATGTTTTTGTATACCAGAGTATGAGTTAGTGAGTATAGTGTGTAGAGAACATTTTTTGCATGGTGGGACACTTATACTCTTAAGAAAATCTTCGCACCTTGGCGGCTTTTTTGTGGGAATTGATAAGTATAATCATCTGATAGAAGAGAAGACATTTGAATTCACGGTATGCTTTTGCAAGCGGCTTAGATTATATATTATTTGTTTGTATCGTTCTCCTTCAGAAGTAATAAAAGAATTTTTGACCGCCTGGATTTGATTCTATCCACTATTCCGTCTTCTTCAAAAATTATCTTGGCCGGTGACTTTAATATTAATTTTAATGACAGAGATTCTGTAACTACTAACCTGCTTGCAAATATGCTTGTGACATATGGACTAAATATGCATGTTAATGGGTCGACTCGGATCACAGATAATTGTTCAACTTTGATTGACTATTGTTGATCAAATTATGAGGAAGTATCCTGCTCAATTTTGAATGCGGGCATCTCTGATCATGAGGCGGTCAGTTGCACTGTAAAACTCCCAAGAATTGCAAGGCAGCAATCCAGACGTAGTCCTGGTAGAGTGTTCAGTTCTCGTAATTTTAATAGGTTTTGTTCCTTGTGTGATGGAGTAGATTGGCAAAATGTGAATTTCAGTTTTGATCATATTGCTAATTTTTACAATATGTTATGCGATGTATTTAATTTGGCCTTTCCCATACAACTAGTTAAGAAAAAAAAACAAGAAGCCTAAGCTTTGGCTTACTAAAGGTTTAAGAACATCAGGGAATAATTTACGCTCCTTAAACTACTTAAAAAAAATCAGTAATGATCAAAGTTTTCTTGACTATTGTAATGCTTATCGTAGTGTCTATAGGAAGCTCATTAAATCTGCAAAAAAGGTGTACTATAATAAGAGGCTTTTTGAGGCTAAGAATAGGCAAAAAGAAAGCTGGTCCATAGTTAATGATTTTCGCAAGAACTCAGTCAAAAACAGTCCAAATATTGATCCAGACCACTTGAATACATTTTATTGCAATGTAGCGAATAATTTAACCCAAAACCTGGCATCCCCTTCAGACCCTTTGTCTTTTCTTAAGAATGTTGATAACACCACTGGTACATTTGCTTTTTATGATACAAACATGCATGAAATTAGGACAACTATATCTGAAATAAGGGACAAAAAGTCTAGTGGTGAAGACAAAATCTCCCCGAAAGTGCTTTTGCGGCTGCCTGATACGGCTCTGGAAGCGCTGTCCGTTGCTGTCAATAATTCTTGGGTTCAGGGTGTGGTGAAAATGATGATCCTTCCAATTATCGCCCAATTTCCTTACTTTTTACCCTATCCAAAGTCATAGAAAAACTCGTGAAGAAAAGGATTTGTAATTATCTTCAATCATTAAAGGTATTAACTGTCAGGCAATTTGGATTTCAGACATCTAGTAGCACCCAGGATGGAATTTACAGTTTTCTTGAGGGTGTTTATTTTGGTGTGAATCAGGGTAGTGTCTCGGCAGCGGTTTTCTGTGATCTGTCCATGGCCTTTGACTGTGTGGATCACAGAATTCTGCTGTTGAAGCTTGAGAGGTATGGGTTTCGGGCAGTTGCACACACCTAGTTTAAGTTAAGTCTTACCTTGAGGGTCGATGCCAATCTGTTGCGCACTCGGGTAAAAAGTCCTCTGTTCTGGACATCAATTGTGGAGTTCCTCAGGGTTCCGTTCTGGGGCCAATTTTATTTCTACTTCATATTAATGACATCGTTGAACTTAATGTTTCTGGAGAATTCACTCTCTTTGCCGACGACACATCGATCCTGTGGAAAAATAGAGAAATTGGGGAGCTGCATCAAACTATAGCAAGTGATCTCAAGATCATTAAGGACTGGTTTGCCTGTAACCGTCTTTGTTTAAACCTCAGTAAAACCCACACCCACATAGTTGGGTTTAAATGTGATGTTACTGGGCTACTCTTGGATGGCGATCCATTGCCAGAAACTATAGTATCCAAGTTTCTAGGTATTCTAATCGACCGGGAATTACGTTTTGAAGATCATGTGTTGATGCTAGGAAGAAGACTGTCATCAGGATGTTTTGCTGTGCGAGTGGTGAGGGAAGAATTAGGTTCACAGCTAGCACGGACAGTTTACTTCTCTTTGTTTGAGTTTCACCTTAGGTATGGTATACCATTCTGGGGTGTTGCAAATCAAGGCCTACTTAATGTGCTTTTTGTTCTCCAAAAAAAAGCTGTTCGCCATATTGCTAACATTACTCATAGGGATTCTTCCCATACAGCACACCAAATCACGATTACGATGTGTTCGCATTGTGACGATGTATCTAGATGCAGACACAGGGTTGCACAATTCTACGATGTAAATGTGCTACGTTTACACATTTCAGGTACACACGTATGCACAAAGGTTAAACGTCCGCCTCACAATGTAGCCACAGTATACCATTTACATATACACAACTTAAATGATCCACAGTGTGTTATCGGCTGCACAGTGATTGTGTATTATGCTTAAACTCTGTTTACACATGGAATTTGTCCTTCTCAATTTGGACGTAAATATACTATTCCGTGTATATGTCGCTCCGTCGCCCCATGCATACGCCCTGTCAAAGAAACCAATTTTTCATGAGCTACTTCAGGAAAATAAAAGTTTTGCCGCCTGACCTTTATTCTTTCTCAAAACAGGTGTTTTATAAAAATAATTAATATTATGGTTTTATGAGAACGAAAGAGCGGGCAGCGAAACTTTTATTTTCCTAAAGCATCTGTCTGAAGAAAAGTTCCTTTAAAATTGTTCTTTTTTTCTTTCCACATAAGATACAAAGAGCGGCTAAAATATAGAACAAATTCATTTAAAAATCAGGTATTGACTTTTTAGAAAAATGTTCGATCACGTCAATTATAATTTCTCTTCCGTTTTTTTTGCATCAAAAAGAAAATATACAGGGTGTTTCAAAAAAGTAGATTTGATGTCAATTTTTTTCAAAATAAAATACTATTTTTTAAAATCCAAAGCAATAGTGTTCCATTTAAAAATAAATTAAGTTTGATGTCAAATCTGATTTTTGACACAACCTGCATAATTTCATTTTAGAGCAAAAAGCAGAACAAAAAATTAAAATGGACGTGTAGGAGCATTTTCCTAAAAAATCAATACCTGACTTGGAAACGAATTTGTTCCATATTTTAGCCGCTCACTTTATATAGTTACTACTACGGAACGCTATCAATTGGTGCAACAGAAAGCAGAAGTAAGAAAACACTAGAAAATGACAGAACTTTTACAAGAATATTAAAATGTATTGAAAATATTCAAATAACATAATAAAAACGCAAATATATCTTATGCTATACATTGCCAGCCTTTGTTGCAGCTCAGCAGCTCTCTTTTCAGCCATTCTTCGTTTTTTGAAACAAAAAAAAATCCTCCAGTCGGGTGGTTGCTTGTCGTTTGTCGTAACCATTCGCAGACCGCCACGTCGTTTTGGAGCTCAAATTTGGCAAATTGGGTATTGGACAAGAGTCTTTCATAAAGTCACTGCAATAATACAAAAAAGTACCTATAAGCTGAGCACAAAAGATCAATTGTTATGGTTGTAACTGTAAATACTCTGAAGGATGTTCACTTTCGAATTTAATAAAAGTAAATGTGCAGAACATTATACGCCGTGATACCCAATGACCTTTGATTGTGCATTTCCTACAGCATCCATACCCAGTGTGGCCTTTGAGCTATATATGAACGAGCTGCTGCCGGTGCATCGCAAATGTAAGCATCCATTACGATTTTATATTTGACATGCATCAAAGGGTGTTGAAAATTTTTGTATCATAAATCAGTGTAGCGAGAATCGTTACTCGATTTCCATGACCGCCTAGGTTTTTTATAATAAGAAAGTGCATACCACCCCAGAACTTTACAAATGGTAAAATGACTACTACCTGCGACCACATGAGATACAAATGGCCAGCATGCTAACGCTCTGCGCTGGCATTGTTCCATCTCCCTCGAATGTAGAAACGACAACACACAACTGTAGAGTGTAAGTTATTACACTGTACTATTACTTTTACGTGGTGTATACACAAAATTTTACTTAAAGCTATAATCATCACACTAATGATTTAAACTTTGTCAGCATCCTGTACGAACGTTAGATTTCAAAATTCTAACGACCCAATTAACTTTACGTTATTATAGGTACATAAAAATGTTAGGTAGAAATCCAACAAATTACATTAAACCATTGTAAGCATCATGTAGGGACCTATACGGACGTTAAATTTCAATAACATTCCAATGATCCATCTGTACTTTGTATAAATATGTCAAGAATCTTAGGTGCATAGGGTTAGTTTGGGTTATAAATATTATTAAACATTGTAGCTCCAATATTAATGGTACCTAGGAGTAATAAAGTATTTATCAATTTTTACTATACCTTATAATCCGTTTCAAAGTGCACAGAGACACACACTTCCGCGTCTTCCCAAATGATAAAACAAAAATGGCTGCTATATGATGTGGATGTACTACCCCACTTTTATAGAGGAAAGAGGATACACATGAGATACACATGCCCGGTATGCTCACGCTGACGCTTGCGCGCGCACTGTGCCGTGCTTCTGAATGGTGGAATGTAGATACGACAAGACACAACTAAAGGGTGTATATATAGTTTTTTGCATCATGTGTGTATATCGCACTTTTACGTGGTGTATGCAGTAGGTACAAATATTGCATAAAGCATCACACATACATATGACTTAAACCTTGTAGGCATCATTTACGGACGTCAAATTTCAACATTCTAATGATCCTTCTTTACGTTGTATAAAAATGTTTAAAATCTTAAGTGCATACGGTATACAATTATTAAACATTATATCACATAATTCTATCAACAAAAACATAGGTGTATCTCATATGTGTACGTCAGTACTAGATCAACAATTAGTTTCATCATAACATATTTTGTTTCTCACGTGTATATCTTGTAGAGACGTAATTTAAATTGGACGTGCTGTATGGGTTGTAAACCACATTTTGTGACTCAACGGATTTTAACTCTGACTTCCCTTTTCATATTAGAGACGACAACCCTTATCTTTAAAAACCACAATGCACTCCAGGGACCTGCTCCTCAAATTGAGACGCGTCAGGCTCACCTTTTACCTTTACCAATTCCCAAATCTACTTTAGTAAAAAAATCATTAATTTATGAGGGTCGAAAAATTTTTAATCATTTACCAACCAATTTAAAGACAGTGCATTCCGTTGAGACCTTTCGTTGCTTGCTAAAAAAATTACTTTTGAGTAGGGCATATTACACTTTGACTGAATTCTACCAGGACACGCTTTGACATGTAGATATGTATTGCCATTTGTATAATGTATAATGGATAGAAAATTCTGACACGGATTATTATAATGAGTCTGGGCTTGACAAGTTTGTGAGTTACTTATTTTTTAGGTTTAATTTTTGTTTTTTGACTTTTTTGTTTTATTGATTGTTTTGTTTTATTGACCATTTTATTTTATTGACCTTTACTTTTACTGGCTTAACTTTTATGCCGAGCTTTGAACTTGGTGATCTATTATAATGATTGTACCACGTCATGTTGTATTTCATTGCTTGTCTCTTTGTTTGTATTTGATTGTTCTGGGTGTTTAGCGTGGTTTAAGTTAAGTTTAGTTAACTTTTGGTGTGGTTCGGCGACTTGCCGGGTATTCTGGGGTGACGGGATGTTTGTGTTCCTGGAATTGCCGGAATACTTATGTCTCTGGATCGCCGCCATGCCATGGTTGGAAGTGGAGCCGCACCATGAATGTTGATGTTACCTGCTTTTATTTACCTACGCTTTGTCAACAAAATGTATGATTTTAGACTAATAAAGCACTTTTTGAATTGAATTGTATATGATAATACTTTTAAAAATTTAATATTCCTTCTTTTAATTGTATCGGGATATTATTGTCAATTTAATAACTGACAATTTTAATTCACAGGTTATTATGCAGAAAATAAAAAAACAGGTTTAGCTAAACGAAAAGCTGACTATAGGTCCCTGTCCCTACATAATATCTACTTTCTTTATTCAATGTTTTCAAGATTTTCAACTTGATTTTGAAATATTACTTATATTATACATAGGTACACCATTAGACATAGATAGGAAACGCCAAACACTTTCTATGGTGATTTTTCAATTTATTTACAAAGTATCTACTAAGACTTCATTAGATTGTTTAACTCCACAACCACATATTTAGTTTAGGGCCATGTTGGTCTTTCGCCTTCTTTTAGCACACGTCCATACAAGTAACTTTTATCTCTGAATAGGGAATGTCGTTCTGTCTCCATTCTAAAAATAATAAAATCGAAAATTTAAATCTACAAGTATACAGGCAGCTATTTAATTTTTTGAAGAAATTATGAGCTTTCTCTTAGAGCCCTAATAATAATAATAATAATAATAATAATAATAATAATAATAATAATAAGCTTTATTGTCAAAAATGTTTACAATTTGTACACAAAGATAGACCTAGAGAACAAAACATATAAAAACGCAAATAGAAACATACAAAGAAAAGAAAAACCTAACTATCCAAAACTTGATACAATTGTGCAAAATGTATGTGGTCAAAATATTATATAAAATATTAAATATCAAAATATTTAAACACTAAATACTAAACACTAAACACCAAACATTAAACCAGTGTGTAAAATGATCAAAATTAAGTATTAATAAAAAAGTCGTTTACTGCGTATAACTTCTTATTGGGAGTAACACAAAGTGGCTACATACCGAAGGAAGTAGACTGATAGATTAAAATATCGTTCAAACAGAAAATTTATAAGGACATGTAATGTGTCCTGGTGTTCCGACGAATTGTACGAAATAGTATTTTCCGGGGCAGCCTTTAACTCGGATTTTAGTCAAGCAAAAATAATACAAACAAGCGCGCTACATTTCATGCATTGTCCTATGCTCACTTCAGGAGCAAAACAGACAGAAACTAACCCAAATGCAAATAAAAGCATGTTGAATAAAATAATTAAGTTCTTTGACTGATGGATTTTGCTCCAGGAATGAGGCATGAGAATGACACATAAAACAGTGAAACGACAGCAAAAGATTTCCCTTAAAACACGAAAATAATCAATTCATTTAGGAATAAATGTGGCAACATGACTCATACCTCATTCTGCATGTGTCAGAATTAAAGTGGTTAAATCTGCATAAACAATACACTATTATTGAACCCCAAAACTATGAAAATCTGTGAATATAGATCAGATCTGCTAATAATATATTTAAGTACTGAACTTCTGATAACTAGCGAACATTTAACAATGAAAACACATTTAATATACTCTTATATCTTACTAAAAACATCCAAAACAGACCTACCTATCCAAATAGTTCCCAATAGCCATACCAGTAAGAGGGAGCAGAAGATAGTACCAGTGCTTAAAAATAGTGGAAGTCATCTTTTCCTAGTTCTATAGCCTTCCTGTCTCTAGCTTTACACTTCTGAGTATATGACCAGTCGGAGTATATGGTACTTACTACAAAGGTAGGAATAAGGGTTACTAAACAGTACCTTTTTATTAATCGGCCAATTTTTATGGCCATCTGAAAATATATGGACACTATTACATCACAGATTTAATACTGTATACATATAAAGTGCACTTACCAGAAGAAAACGATCTTCAATTAATGGGTTGCCTTCATAAAATATTTGAAGAATTACCAGACACAATGATGCATGGACTTTTCTGCAGCCTGCAGCTCTGGTTTTCTTCTTTCTTCACGTTTTCCAATTCTAATTTTCCCCTGATTGGGAATTGGGAGTGGTACACGTACCGTACACTGGAGTTACGACGCTCGGATGAATATCTATGATAGTATGATGATATAAATACGACCTATCGCCTATCGGTTCACGGAGTATCAAGTGTTCGGTTAAGTCCGGTATTCCCATATTATTAGGTTTGTTCTAGCAGCGATTTCAAACGGTACAAAGCCATCCGGAGTTTGCGCATAGCGATAAAAGCGTCGCTTGTATCGCTATGCGCAAACTCCAGTTCATTATAAATAGATAAATAAATAAATATGATTAGGACATAAATAAAGATGAGAATATTGCTAGAAGTAAAGTGCGCCTGATGACTGATATTAACCGTGATTGCGACCGGTAAAGGCAAAGGTGGTAAATCGGTATCGGTAAATACCAACTTTTCATCTTTGTGTAAATAGGCTCTGTCGCTCACAAGACGTGACCGAGTCATAGGGCTTCAGAATTATTTTACATATCATTTTCACTTCACGCATATGGCCCTCCGCTTGCTTCGATCGTTCCGGGGCGCAACCAGACAAAGCTGATTCAAATTTTTAAAAAAGAAACATATATCTTTAGAAAAAAACAAAAAAAACGTCGACGGTAGTCGAACCCGGCCCGCCATACCACTAACACAGCATCTAACCACTGAACTACGAGCCTATAAAACCACTTGAAAACAATTCGCTGAACTCTAAAGATATGGAGTTTCAACTATGTATTGCGGGCACAAATCTGAAGCTCTGTGGCCAGGGTCCGGATAACACGTCTTGTCTGCCCCTCTGCGTGCAACTCCAAATATTAAATTTTATTAAGAAAGTTAAGCATTTAATAATGCCCAAACGGAAGTGTGTAGTAACGAAATAAATGATTTATGTTTTATTTCATGATATCATTGATATCATGCCATACCTTAATAATAGGCATTTATATATTTTTTTGAGTTGAAATGTATTTTTGAATAAAATAAACAAACTCTTAACTGTTTTAAAATTAATTGACCCTTCAAAGTACATAAATACATTTATGACGTATTTTTCGGCAAAGTCCGAATTTTGTCCGGATTTCATGACGCATCCGGCGGTTAGTTAGAGGCAGGGCGACCCTCCTGCATAATTAACACGTTGTTCCAGTGTGAGGGGACTATTTGGTAGGAACCTCCAGTAAGACGGGCCTGTGCCCCTGGAAATTCCCGAATTTGGCACAAATATAAGCTGACTAAGCACACAACCAACAATGCAAGTAGGTTTCCCACACTGTAGGTTACATCCACTTTCTGTCAGAGATATACCCCCGACCACCCTCAGGCCATGCTGCGGCGTACGGAAATAAAGCCTGGAGTCCTAGTAGGAATAACCCTCCTCTACGCGACCCACCCCTTAGACTTTCCAGCCGGCACGGCTTTCCAGACTCCCCCCGAAGGATAGAGCACGTTTTCTGACTTGCGAAGACATGCAATGTACTTTCTCGGGAGTGTTACAAGGGTTATATTCAAAACATAGAGTCAAACCTATAGCAAAACCCCAAACAGTTTTGGAATTATATTAATCTGAGGAGAAAATCAAATTGTTTGCCTGGTTCGGTGTTTTTGGATGAAAATAGGGCCGACATAACCCGACTGGGGCAGCCGCTCTTTTTGCGACTTACTTTGGTTCTGTGTTCGTCTCTGACAGTCCTGAGCACTCCGGAGTTACTGCAGCCAATTACTTAAATATTAGCAATTTCTCAGTCTCAATTTCCATGTGTGTTGGCTAGGCCTCTTCACATAATATCTAACCATCAGTGGCATTTTTCCTAGCTATTGGAAGGTCAGTTTTGTGGTGCCCATTCATAAGTCTGGCGATAGGGACAATGTGAGGAACTATCGTCCAATCAGCATTATCAATGTTATAGGTACCTAAGATTTTCGAAAACCTAGTAACTAAATATTTGAGTCTGGTGTTTTCTCCCTTAATTATTAATGAACAATTTAGTTTTTACAAGGGCAGGAGCACTGGACTGAATCTTTTATCCTATTGTCATTACATTTCTGAAGCCCTGAAGAGAGGTACTGAGGTACATTCTGTATTCTGTGTATACAGATTTCTCCAAGGCGTTTGATAGAGTTTCTCACAGGGTACTGTTGACGAGCAAGTTAATGAATTTCGGGTTGTCCGGCCCCTTGCTTAGTTGGATTGAGAGTTACCTTAACTCATGAACTCAGGTGGTAAAAGTAAATAATTTCGTTTCCCATGAAATCACCGTATCATCTGGCGTTCCTCAGCGGTCCCATGTCGGACCCTTGCTATTCCATCTTTTTATAAATGCATGATTTTGCTGCATGCTTTGAGTCCTCCTCTAAATTCCTCTTATATGCTGACGATTTAAATTTGTTTTAAAGGATATCTTGCCCTAGCGACTGCTTGGCGCTTCGGAGGACCTGGACAGATTTGTGCCCTGGCGTCGGAGAAATTGGATGAAGATCAATAGATCTAAATGTAAAATTATGGGTTTCTCAAGGCTTCGCTTTCCAATAAATTTTGATTATGTACTTGAAGGTGAGACTCCTCCCTTAGAAGGGTCCATCATGGACTTGGGAGTCATTTTGGACATGGAGTTGTCATATACTGAACATATTTCCAACATTATCAATCAATCTCTTAGAATGCTAGGATTTATAAAAAGGATCTCCGAAGACTTCTCTGCAGTTCAAACTCTTAAACTTCTGTACTGTGGTATGGTGAGAAGTCTCTTAGAATACGTTTCTTTTGTATGGAACTCCCATTATGCTAGCCATATAAATAGAATCGAACGCGTTCAGAGAAAATTTCTTAAATTATGAATCCTTTTACAACGGTGATTTCCACTCCGAGACTCTTTGTCTTGAGCTCAACCTTTCATCACTCAGTGAACGTAGAGCAAATCATGATCTCCACCTCCTTTTTAAATTGTTGCATTCTTCGGTTGATTGCCCCTACTTGCTAGCTGAGATTGGCTTACATGTTCCTCTTAGAAGTATTCGCAGTCGTAATACATTTGATGTACCCTTCCACCGTACAAGCTATGGTGCTCAGGCGTTTATTCCCCGATCTGTCAGCCAAGAGCTGATAATCTCGATTTCTTTTATACCCAGCAAGGAGTGTTTTCTGAGGCAATTCAGACTGATGCATAATGTGTAGCATACAGTTATATGTCTTTGGCAAGTTGTATAGCTATTATTAATATTTTCGTTCCCTAGGGTTGTTTTTGTTTTAGTTTTAAGTTTTCTATTTTGTTCTTAATATTAAGCGTATTGTATTAGATCTTTCATTATGTCTTTGTTTTAGTTTTCTATTTTATTTTTTAGTGTTAATTTTATTGTATTAGATCTTTCATTATGTAAATGGCATTGTCCGGTAATAAATAAATAAATAAACTAACCCAAACTACCCGTGCCGAATTCTGTAATCCGTTTTCAACGTGTTCGGGTGTTCGTCCTTCGACGGCAGGACCGGAAGTGCAGTATTTACTTATGTATAAAATTGCATTGGCCCAAGCTTAGCTGGTCTAACGACAGGGCAATTAATCTTATGCCTTTGTTTGGAGCTAACTTCGCTACCTGTCTATATTCCAAAAAAAGGTGGAGAATTAGAGAAAATAACCAACGTTCCGTAAATAGTTATTTAGAGTAAACTGAAAATAATTAATCATCAAAATAAGTATAATTAATGTTAAGTTGCTTGTCTCTGATGTTAAGCTAAACAGACGTTTTCTTACCACCCACATAGTTTATCGATTGGCCTTAATGTGGTATGTACTGTTAAACTGTAATTTATAATATTTAGGTAATCCCTTTAGAATTTCTTGCATGCCTTATAAAAGTAAACAGGTACCTACATCTGATTTAAAAATCACTGATATGTAAACATGAAATGTATTCGCATGAATATCGTATATAGTGAATATGTGCATTACTTCATACCTCGCACTGAAAAAGTCACCGGTTTATGATCTTAATTTATTTTTAAACCAATCATAGAAACTTGCAGGCAACTAACCCCAATTGCCACCAATTCCTAGTTGAAAGAAGACCTCTCCTATTTGATTTTAAATTTTCAATTGTCACTAGGCAATACTTCATTGCAGCACTTTGCAATAGCCTGCATCTAGATTTAGAGTATTTAGACTAGAAAATTCAGTTATTGTCATTTTCAGGTATCAAGAGATCAATACTAAAGAAGTATAGTTTTATTTGAAGGTGCACAGAAATCTAAAAAAGAAAATTTTTTTCTTGAAACCATGAATAATGAATATGCTTCTAGACTTCTTCCACCAGCGAAAGAAACAACACGAGCAGCATGCAAGAAATGTGGCTATGCAGGTCATTTAACTTATCAATGTAGAAATTTTTTAAAAGTAGATCCAAATAAAGAAATTGTTTTGGATGTAAGCAGTACAAGCAGTGATTCAGATATGAATTATGTTACTCCACTGACGGAGCTTCGAAAAGAGGAACTAAAGGAGAAATTGAAGAAACAAAAGAAGAAGAAAAAGCATAAGAAGTCTTCGAAGAAACATAAACGAAATCACTCATCAAGCGAAGATTCTGATTTTGAAAGTGAGCATGATCGCCATAAGAAAAACAAAAAAAAAGCTACTGAGAGTGAAGGCAAAAATAAAGAGAAGACTAAGAAAAGTAAACATAAAAAACATAAGGAGAGAAAACATTCGTCGAGTGATAATAGTTCTGATTAACTCATTGCCATAATAAAACAATATTATGTTTCGAATTTTAACTATACATTTATTTAAAAATATTTTCTATAGATAACAATACAATAACTATATAATTGCTTACTTAGTTTTCCTTAATGCATAAAAGGAATCAATTTCACAGTACCATTCAATTGTTCGAATGGTTGATCCCTATCTATGCTACTCTACTATGATTTCCAACATAATATATAAATATTAAATTAAAATATAGGCTGATAAGTTTTATATTTATTTTTGTCTAGGATCAAACTTATTGTATTCCTATTTTAATATTAGCAAATGATAAGACAATTGGCTCGTAGGAAATATCCATGCAATGTGAATAAAAAAAAACTGATTTTACCAACATCATTATTTGTTTAGTGTGTTGTCTCATACCCTTATCCTTTATTGCCAATTAAACACAAAAGCAAGGCGACTAAAACAAAATTCCTTTTTTTGTAGTAAATGTAAATAAATATATTACAAAATTAACTCAGAAAATTTTAACAATAACTGATAGTTATCTTATTGCGACAGTGCTTATGTCCATTAACACATTATTTAAAGTGGGGATTGTTTTATATTTTCAATCCAGACTATCAATAAAGAACCAGAATTTTCCAAAACTATAGAATATTCGTCATTTGCGTAAAAACAAACACATCATGAGTCAAAGCAACATTACTGTGTATTATTTAAAGAGAATGGACATCAAGACATTGATTTGAGAATGCCAATTATTTGTTTGGCAACCCTGTCATTTAGTTTGAATTTTAAAAGGTCAGGAGACCCCTTACATGTAGGTCACCATTGTGAATAAGCAGCCGGTTAGCCCAGCCTCACAACGAAGGCAGCTCGGCTGGGTTTTTCTTATGTTTCCATAAAACCTGATCCTACTTTGGCCATAAATTTCGAAAGTTAACTTTTTCCCCAAGTGCAATTTCTAACTCTTGATCTCCATATAGTAACTTACCTGCAAATCAATTTTTAACCAAACAAAGAAGCGTGTATATCATTGAATTTACTAAAGCTACAAGGAAACAAAATCATGGTCAAATCTAAAAAAATATCTCAAATTATGTACATTTTCCTATTTTCCCTCTCCTGTTTGAGAAAAACAGTTTTAAGTACTACATTCCATCCCAAGAAATCTGAAGATATCATGTAGTCATAAGAAACTCCATTGGAAAGGAGAGTAGAGGGTTAACTACAGCTAAAGTATGAACCACAATATGTCTGAGGACGTGGAAATGGGTTGCACTGACCTGCACATGTCGTAAAAAAGACTGCATTGACGCAAAACTGTATTAAATTATCAATACTTATGTAAAGCTAAATCACCTAGTTAACAGTAAACAAAATCTCTAACCAAAAAATTAAATAAAAATCGCATCAAAATTGCAGTAGGTAACTACATTTTTCAAATTAAGTGTTTACTTCTAGAACATATACGTTCTGTATTAGTTACTGATAGAGGGCGCAGACCATAAAGTTTAGCTTGGTTGCTGCCCTGGAACTTTAAGGCAAGGTTTATATTATATATATTATGTTAGTTATTGTAAAAGAGCGTGCAATTGCGAACATAATGTACATAAATAATATTTGATTTTGCAGTCCGGAATCGTTCCTTTATACCGCTAAACCAGCTTTTTGTCTACATTTCTGCATCAAGGCGCGTAAAATAAATTGTTTCCTTGACAGGGCCCTCACTTGTCTCAAAAATACGTCCAAGTCGATCACACCACACCTCAAAGCTTCACCCATGTAATAAATGGCGTCTTCGTGTGCTGCTTCTTCGGCAAATGCATTCAGTAATCTATAAAGAAAAACGAGAACATATCTTATTTTGCAAATTCCGAACGTATCTGTTTTGGTCAAAATTTGATGATCAAAGAAGAAGCATCATGTTCACATATAGTATAAACGTGATTTAAATAAATGTATAGTTTTTTCACTTAATGGAGTCAATAATAACTGACTCTGTAGGACTCTTTTAGAAATATCATAATTTCGAAGCAGCATGGATTTTCTAAAGATAAATCAATTACTACCAATCTGTTGCTTTACACCGAATATATATTGGAGGCCCTGGAGAAGAGCAATGTTGTGGATTCGGTCTACACCGATTTGTCAAAGGCCTTTGGTAAAACAGATCATCAGTTGCTTTTAAGGAAATTGTCTGGTTATGGGGTTCATGGCACTCTTTTGCAGTGGATCAATTCATATATTTCTGGTCAAACACAAGTTGTCACTTCTGGGGTTCCTCAAGGGGCACACTTGGCCCCATTACTATTTAATGTCTATATTAATGATATATGCAATTGTTTTTTTATCATCTGAAGATATTTTAAACGCGGAAGATTTGAAATTTTTTAAAAGGATTAACATAGTGACAGTGACATTGTGCAGTTTCAGGAGGACATCAACAGATTCTGTGACTGGTGTGTTAGGAACAAAATGGTCCTTAATACTGATACATGTAAATATATCCAATTTTCTACATATCTTAACACGGTTCCTAATAATTATCACATTCAGCATGTCAATCTCATTAAAGATCTTGGAGTATTTTTCAACTCAAAGCTCAAATTCTCCCACCACATAGAAACCTGTCGGAACAAAGCTTTAAAAATGTTAGGTTTTATTAAAACACACACAAGGGACTTCAAAAATATCGACTCGATCAAATTGCTTTACACATCTCTTGTAAGATCACTCTTATTTTTTTTTTATTAATGTCAGTATACAAGGCAGTACTTACACACGTTAGTAAAAAAGAAATATAATAACATATACACCTAATATTAAGTCAGTAATTAAAAGTTAAAATACAGTAACGTTTATACTCAGACATAACATATTAAAATTAATTAAGTATAAAAAATAAGGTCAAAATATTATTTCAAAAATAGACAATACGTGTTAAATTTATAGTTTAAAAATTCCCTGGAAGAATAAAATACATTACAAGTTAAAATTTGTTTGACTTTATCCCCAAAGATCTTTTCAGGTAACTCATTTAAAGCAATGGGCAAATGATTAAAAAACTTGATGCCCCAGTATCTAGGACCATCCTGACACCTTCGCACCCGACAGTATGCGGGGACTAAGTTATTTTTATGCCTAGTATTATGTCTGTGAACCTTAACCTTACCATGCACTCTGTAATCATTTTGGTTGGTTTTTATATACATTAAGCAGTCAAAGATATATTGAGATGGCAATGTTAGTATTGCAAGATTCTTGAAGGTCTCTCGACAGTCCTCTCTAAAACTCATGCCAAACACAACATGCACAGCTTTCCGCTGCAATCCGAAAATTCGGCTAGCACGGGGCGCATGTCCCCAAACCAGTAGAGCATAGGACAATGGCATGAAAGAGGGAAAAATATGCTACCCTCATGACAGAGAGAGTCACATTATCAGAAAGACGTCTCAACGCAGATAGATCTCCCCTAAGTTTTTTGCAGTTTGTTCAATGTGATCTAACCACCTTAGCTCGGGGTCAAGATAGATACCCAGAAACTTCACAGTAGCAGTCTGCTCTTCCATATTGACTATATTTCGTAAAGAATATATAACTTGCTTAGTTTGGGTTGCTAGTTAACTCCACTACCGAATAGAACAGAGGTGAACCCACATGAAAATGTCCATTTCTTTTCTCGTACGCGCCGAGCAGTAACAATTTCATTATCATTTGTGTAGACCTTTACGAGAGCCGTCGAGTCATCAAAAGTACAAGCGCAACTAGTTGGTTGCCATGACAACGATGACGTCGTAATGGTCGTACATTTGTTTGGTTTGCAATGATTGGAAGCACTTCCATTCTCAGATCAACGCGAAAGCACGTTGTTTCGTTTATTGCGAGTTTATTAGGGGACATTCCGCCGTGAATTCTTGGAATTATTTTTTATTTACATTCAACGGTTTATCCATTATAGTATTATACAAGAGATATTTTCTATATATTCTAGTTTTAGTGTGATATTCGTAGACATTTGTATTAGCACCAAAATGATTTGTTGCTAATACAATATGAATATATTTTATTTTTTGATGATTTACCTAAAAAAATACCGGTAATAATTATTAAAAAATTTTGGCAGTTTGGACGTGGACCCCAAACATTTTTCGCCTGCGGCGCTGTTCCCTCTGTCGATGTCGGAAGCTCTGCCCCACTTTTCAAAGCCGCGAGCCGCCACTGTTATATTATAGAGAATAAAAAGAATCCAGGATTTCTGTAATTAGGTTTAATATTCTCACCACAGTATTCTTACCCTTATGAAAGCTAAATTGGCAAGCTGAAAGGCAACCATTTGTTTCAAGAAAGTTTATCATCCTCAGTGCAATGCACTTTTCAACTATTTTTGAAACAATAGGCAACAAACTAATTGGCCTATAATTAGAGATATCACCTATATCTCCTTTTTTAAAAATTGGGACGACCAATGCTTTTTAAAAATATCAGGGAAAGTATTTTCCCTTCCCTTGTTAACGTTTTGATAATTTTAATGAGATTAGTGCTTAGTCCAAAAATGTCTCTACTTTTCTTGTTTTTTAAGTTATTAATATCTCTCATTTCAATAAAGATGAAATCCGAAAAACAAAAATTATTCAACGGTAGGGTTCTATTTTTAAGATTTTTAGATGATCTTTTTGATTAGTGGGTATATTCTTAACGAGATTATGAGCCATATTACAAAAGAAACTCTTAAAATTATCAGGACTTAGTTCTTGAGGTACTTTATGCTCATTTTTTATATTTCTTTGATGATTAATAATATTCCACATCGGTTTGGTGGGATTTCTAGATGAATTTATAGCACGATCATTTGCAGCTATTTTAGCATGCTTAATAGCTTTTTTATATTGTTTTTTAAAACTCTTGTATTCTTTAGTCATGTCAGATTGGCCACGTTGCCTACTTATTTCTCCCAAAAACCCAAGACAATCCCTCATTTCTCTTAGATCGTTGTCAAACCCTAACGCATTTCCAAGCTGATCAGAATGTACCTTTACTTTTTTCTCGGGAAATGCTGGTTATAGGCACATTCCAGTATTTGTATAAATTTTGTAAATTTTTCATTGATATTTTTATGAGGGTCATTTGTGAAATCAAAACACATACTTAGAAAACTGTAGTAGTGTGTGGAGTCCTTACTACCAAATTCATATGGACAAATTGGAGACTGTACAACGTAAATTTCTTCGATTAAACAAGGCATAAAAATGGAAAATATTAATTACTTTGAACTTAAAAAAAGTTTTAAACTAAAGCAATTAAAAATACGTAGGGAAATATGTGATATTGTTTTAACCCACAAAGTTATAAATGGGCAACAAATTTCAGGTTTATGTTCCTCCGAGCTTTTTAAGAAACCAACGAACTTTTTACTTGTGTCAGCATAGAACTCTTTATGGAGAAAACTCCCATAAATAGAATCATGAAAAATGCAAACAAATTTGAGGAAGACTTTTTTTTAACCAATCGCTGAATTTTCTTAAGTTATTCTTAAATAGGCATTACAGTACTAATAGTTTTTTGTAAGGTACCTAAACATGTCTCCCAAGATGGTCATGTGCCTCAATGTTTCTCAACTTGCTCATATAAAATTCTTTGAAACATATGGTCTTTTCTCCCAATGCCAAGTTGGCTTCAAAGAAAATAAGAGCACTGTCCTAGGTATTATAAATCTTGTTTCAGATATAAGAGGCAATTCATAACATGCGGTACAACTCAGTTCTGCTATGTGATCTCAACAAGGCCTTTGACGGTGTCAACCATGGTATCATTCTTCAAAAACTCAACTATTATAACTTTAGTCCGAACAGTATCAAACCTGTTGAGTCTTACCTTTGGTGCAGGTGTCAAGTGGTAGGGGTTGCCAGTGTGGCGTCAGCGAAGAGTGTAATTAATATTGGAGTGCCGCAAGGCTCGGTCCTGGATACCATTTTCTTTTTAATATATATAAATGATCTTCCTAAAGGGGAGACTTGCAAAAATCACACTCTTTGCTGATGACACAACGGTTTCTCATGCTGCAGATACTTATTAGGATTCATTGAATGATCGATAGGGCACAGGAGAGCGCTGAAAACTGGTTCTGCTCAAACAGGCTGCTTCTGAATGCTGACAAGGCAAGCCTCTCTTTGAGAGATTTATCAGGTGTAGAGAATGCCTCGGAGATACGCTTTCTGGGAGTGGTTCTAGATCCAAAGCGGCAGCGCGGTAAACATATTAACGTTCTTGCGAGGAAGCAGAGGGCTTTATGTGCTCCAAAACCTACATAAGTTTGTCTCAACTGATAGATTACGAACTGTATATTTTGCTGTTTTTTATACCCATATCTCATATGCGATTTTTGCATGGGGACACTCGGCTGAGATGCACAAGGTATTTGGTCTGCAAAGAAGGGCAGTGAGAGTGATTTCTGATTTGGGTTACAAAGATGACTGCCGGAGTGTGTATGCGAGTTTTGGTCTGATGACTATGACTTGTTTATACATGTTGGAGTGTCCATGACCATGACACTCGTTCAAGACACAGTTTGGTACCCGTATATTGGCGTCTAAGAAGGTGTCAGGATGGTCCAGGCCACTGGGCTATACAAATTTTTAATGTTTTACCAGATTATGTTAGAGCTCTACCAGCTAAGAGTCTTAAGCAGAGAGTGAAACGTTACCTAATAAACAGGGTTTTTATTCATTTGATAAATATCTTAATTCCGACTTTAGTAGGCTGTGAATGATCCATCCTGAACGGTGGTGTTTTAATTATTAAATTTTATTTATTGCCTTTTAACTTTTAATCCTTTCTCTGCGATGTAAGCATATGTTTTGATTGTTTTATTGGTTAATGATTTTATTGTTTAATTTATTAATATGTATTCTTGCAATCTTTTAAAATTGTTTGTAACTCTTGCTAACGTATGTAAGCCTGTGCATTGACATGAATAAAGTATTGAAGTATTCAGTGGTCTAATATTAATGACTTATTCTTAAATCTCAAAAAATTTAGTTCTATTAGTTTTGTAAGCATGTTAATTTTGAATATAGTATTGATAACGTAAATTTAAATTCTGTTAATTGTATTAGAGATTTGAGGTTGTGAAGGAAACGATTGTCTGTCAGTTATAGATCACTGCTCTCATATAACTAGGAACGTTTTAAATGTCGGATTTTATTTTGAGAATTGGTAATGACCTGTCTGTTGGTTCATTGAAAATGTTATATTGTTCTTTGGAAAGGTCTGGCCTTAAATATTCCTCCAATGTATGGTCACCACTTTATAGTTTACGTAACAATGGTGCTGAGAGTCTAAATTTGTCAAATATTGTATGTTCAAAGCTCATGGGGCTTTGCGGCTAAACCTAACTTGCAAACTTTGGGAAAATTACTATGGTTTTCTGATCTTGGCTTTGTATATAAATATTTAATGGAGTTGTCGATTATCCATTTCTCCCAAGCTAGACTGAGCTGAAAGTCCCTAGAGATTGCCTAAGAAGAAATTAAATTTTCTCTGTTAACCACCACAAGACTAATTATGGAGGCCATTCATTCTCCCACTAATTCGATCTCTACGTAATTCTTCTGATTAACCTATTCGAAGACTCGATAAAGTTAGGAAGCTGATTGTTCAAGCAATTGTTTGATGTGCTTATTTTAATACTATATTTATTAGGATGTTCAATTTCAGAAGGTAACTCTTTGAGTGATTTTAAGACATAGGTGCGGAAATGCATTGTTTCCAAGATACAGGGTGTCAAACTTTAAAGAAAAAATCGTTTTTTTGTAAAAATCTTAATAATCCTTTAGTCGATTTTGTTAAAATTTGGCAGTGGCACTTACTGTAGTAAGGGGCAAATTTAGCCTGAATTATATTAATTATTATTAAGTCCAGTGGGGTCCCGGAAGTTAATCTACTGGATACTTTTGATAAAAATATGTAAACTAATAACTTTTTTAAAAGTTCTACATTTTTTTCAAATTTAATAACTAAAAATACAACTTCTACCCCTTGTAATCTTCGTACTTGCTTAGTTTTTGAGAAAAAAAATCATAAAAAAAAATAATTTTTTTGATATATAGTAGCGACATGCTATTGTTTTTTTTCCTAAAAAGTAAGCAAGATATGAAAATAAATCAAGGGACAAAAAGTTGTATTCTTAGTTGCATAATCCAAAATAAATACAAAAATTAGAAAGAAGTCAGTGGCGTACAGTACCGTTTTCTCTTAAATTTGAACATCCCGTATTTTGAAAACAATGCATTTCCAGACCTATGTTTATATAACCTTTTCGTCCTAAAATCACTCAGTTTGGCCACCTACTTAAATAACACCATGTATATAAATGTTTTTTGTATTGAAATTGATAAATCATTTATTGTACTTTTATAATGGGGTTCCCGTATATATTAATCAATAATTAAATAACTGCTGAAACAAAGTTGTACAGGCTGGATTATTTGCAATATTCCAAATACAACTAACAAATGTGGGGTATTGCAGATGGAAGGTTTGAATAGAAGCGATTTTTATATTTTTTTGGGTTGAACCCTTTTGTACTTAACATCAACAAAAATAGTGTGATTCTGAGATTTCCTCCAAGATAGAAATGGCTTTTTAGTTTAAGACCACATCTTATCCTAGTCACCAACGTTATGTGCATAGCACATTTTTTTAGCAGAAACTATGACTAAAATTAGGAGACAACCCCATGAAGCCATTTCCACTTATAAAAATAGCAAAACCTCAAGTAAAATAATGGAAACAACTAATCTCACACTAAAAAAAAATTAAATTCATCACAACAAATTAGAAAGTTAAAATATAGGGTTAGGTTTTCCACATCATTGTAGATTTTTTCAAATGAGAAATATATAATCTATTTTTTCTCTAAGCTTACTGTTTATATAAGGGAGCTGTTGTAGTTACTGCATCATCAACATCAATGGACTCCTGGTTGCCGATTTTTTCGATCGCAGTATTTAGCTCCTGTTCTTTGTCTTTAAGAAGTGTAATATTCTTATCCAAGTCTTTCTGCAAAATTCCAAAAATGTTAGTGTATTATTTGCATTTGCATGCATTTGTATAAAAATAAAAGATAACTTTAAGTATTCAAATTAATGCTACTTTGGAGATCTAAGGTAATAAATATTTTTAAAAATACCTGTTCCTTTTCTAGTCTAGCTAACATGGCATCTAATCTCGTCTTGCCTTGCTTCAATTCTTCTTGGGTTTTTTTAAGTGTCTGTAATTCTGCCTGATTCTGCAGAAATTGCTCTTTCATTTTTCTTAACAGCTTTTCCTCGATAGCAGTCAATAATGATTCACGAATATGTTCATCCTTAAATAATATTTAATTTTGAGGATTTTGCTTATCTGCCTCTCTGATCTAGCTAGTATGTATGCATTTGCTAGCAATCTTAAGTAGCGAGAAATATTTCACTTTTTAACAGTTCAGGTTAGTTTAAAATGGAGTGACATTTAATTTCAAAACTACTACGAGTCCAATCCTATGAACCATAGCAGTGCATTTTAAATTCAGTTAAAGGACCGTTGAACTTACTTTTATTGTTCCAGTGCTCACAGGTGGAGTAGGTGATCCAAAACCGCTCGTTGGTGGGAATGCAGGAAAAGAACCTATAGGATAAGGGGGAAAATTGGGAAATGCACCACCACTACTTGGAGGGTATGGCGGATAAGCTCCAGAATATCCAGTTGATGGTGAATAAGGCAAACCTGTTGGATAGGGTGGTCCTCCAAATCCAGGTGGTTTAGACGCAAATGCTGAAAAATGCATTTTTTTGAAAGATGTCCCAAATACGACCGAATTTTAAAATGAGAACTGAGCCTGCACATATTTGGTATCCCTACCTCAATAATATTTAGTTTAGGTTTTACTTATATAACTGTCATATAAGTTAAATGAAACACTTACTATTTGGTGGATATGGTGGATTGCTACCATTTTTAGGTTTAGCAAAAACTGGAGGTTGTTCTCCAAATGTTACAACCATCACTTGTATCAGACCAAATAAATCTGATTTGCTCTACAAATTAACAAAATGTATGAGGAACCATATTGTCGAAGAAAAATCATTCATGCAATTAACTTAAGGACAAACTACTAATGCAGATATCGACACTTTAAACCACAAAAACATACTTACAGGCACCCAATCATGTAAATAAGGCAAATAGACTTTTCCATTTTGATCAACAAACATGGATACCTTAACTGACATATCTGAAGTAGGCCTGACATAGCAAATGGGAGCATTTTTTGGATGTGTGTCAATAAGCCATATACAAATGGGAATGTTGTAGATTGAGCCTTTGTATGTTACAGGAATAGTTCCTGTTAGGTTCACCAGTTCCATTGTTGTGCCATCCACAAAAGCTATAAAATTTACAGGAATGATAGACCTACTTTTAAATGAATTTGTTAACTATTTTGTCAGAGACTGGCATAAAGTATTCTTTATTAGAGCCAAAAAACCTTATTAATTATAATTATTAGATAAATTATTAACTTAATACAACAGGGACAAAATCCTAGTCGATATTGCTTACACATATGATGGAAATAAGTTGAAAACTTCAACAACTATTAAACTAGTAATTGTATGGTACTTTTAGGTGAAAATATTGGAAATCAGTGCACTAATTCCACAGGGGTGGTCTGCTGTTTAAATTTAACTAAACATTACGTCTACTTTCCCATACATCCAAATTAATTTCGACCCACGTTCTATAATATGCTTAATAGAAATGATCTTTCAACTTTAGACAATGGGCGGTTAGGCTTTTTTCTACAATCATAATAAATTGTTTCGAAGGGTTGTTGGTTACATGTCCTAAACTAGATTTAAACTAAACGCACATTGCATAAATATTTAATAGTTGTGGTCATTGGGTACCCACATTGTACCTAATAAATACCTACTATAAGAGTCTTGCTGAGGCTGCAATCCTGGATATTGATTCACCACATTAGTAATATCTCTAAAGGTTGATTCTATATTTTGGTACTGCAACAAAAATATGTAGATATACTTATTTAACATTGTTCAAACATTCCAGAGTACAAACATCTTACCTTTGCTAACCATTGCCTCAGTCTTCCTGGATCAACCATTTTGAGTGACGAATACAATTCCGAAAACTGGAAGAAAATATCTTCTTTGTTACTGGCTTCTTGACGAGTTTCAATTGATAATTAAACTATAATTTATAATTTAATCTCTGAGCTACTGCTACAGTTCATTTTTCTAGTACTGTCATTACAAAAGTCATAAATCATATGGAAAAATAATTGCAAAACAAATAGAATAGAAAAAGAGAACAAGTAACGGAAAGAGAGAAAGAAATATAATCACCAGGGATCAAGTGTTCTGGGCGTGAACCCCTGAGTCATACTCGTTAGAACAGCTCTGAAGTGGGAAGAGCAGTTGTAATAGGGATGTCAAAATATCGATTTTCATGCGACTTGAGCAATCGCATATTCGCATATTAAAAGAATACAATTAATTTCTATTTCCTTGGATCGCATGTTATATCCAGGTAAGGACTAATCCAACGACTCAAAAAATCAATTCTAAGCGCAGGGACATGTTTCAAGAGTGTGACCCAAAAGTTACCGGGATGAGAATGGTCGAAGGATTTGATTATAAGTCTGTTTTATATTTTTTAAAGTCCAACGGTTGTATTGTATTATTTAAATATACATTGTTCCAATTGCATGAAATTTACTGTCCTATTGCACTTTCTTGGCGCTTTTACACTGTTGTATTCAATAGTTTGATGCTGTCTTTGTCCTCAAGTAAGAAAAAAGTAGATATACAACCGGCGCGTTGTAGTTAAATAACGCCATCTTTTGCCACAACTTACCGTTGCCTGGATCACATTACATGGCTTCAGGGTTGCGCGCCCATCACATTGAATTTACATTTGTATTTTTACATACCCTTCATACAATTGCCCTCCGCTCGCCTCGAGGCGCAAGCAATCAAAACTAACCCAAATTTTAAAAAAGATACCAAATAACTGAAATTAAAAATAGGTTATGGACGGGAATAGAACCCGCGACGTCATATCACAAATAGAGCATCCAGACACTGAGCTGCGAAACCAGTTGAAATTAATTTGCTAGGCCATAGAGATATGTTGTTTGTCAGCAATGTATTGCGCCCGCAAATCTGTAATGTGGTCTGGGCAACGTCTACTTTCCCACACGTGGGGCATATATTTTATTCTTAAGGATCCTAACGAGTCGTTCCGCCTGATAAGTCTTGGGCTGCGCGCGCATTACAACGATTACGTTTACATTTTTTTTTCACTTCATGCAATGCCCTCCACTCGCTTCGCACGGTCCGGGGCGCAACCAAACGAAACTAACTCAAACTAACCCAAGGCTTGCCTAAAATCAAGAAAAAAACGTCTTACAACTATAACCTTTAAGAAAAGATGTCTTACCACTGGAATCGAACCCGGGCCACCGTATCAGAAACGCAACATCTAACCACTGAGCCACGAAGCCCACTGAAAGGAATTCGCTGGACCATAAAAACATCTATTTGTCAGAAATGTGTTTATGAGCATAATCCGATCCCTGATTGTCCTACGGCACTATGCTATATTAGCCTCTTCTGATTGGTGGTTTAACGCCACTTTAGAGTAATGTTAACTCTTCACGCATGGCCCTTAAAAAAAATAAAGAAAGCCAGTATTGACCCCGACGGGAACTGAACGCGAGCCATCCGTATTGCAAACACACAATCTGAACATTAGACTATCTAGACCTGCTGGAATAAATTGACTGGAACTGGAAAGGATCTTAAAATGCTGTTTATGATGCCCGCACAAGCCCAGGACTCGTCAGGCGGTAGGACTCGTTAGGATCCTTAAGAATAAAATCTATGCACACGAGGGGCATTTTTATTGGTCAAACCATTTAACCTATATCCAATCAACGACGGGTGTGAAAATTGTGTATGGAATGTAATTCGGTGTCAAATTCAGGTATGGAATGTAATAACAGTTTATGGAGCAGCATGTCTTTGCGGTCCAGTGAATCGCTTTCAGCAAGCCTTGTGGCGGCAGTAGTTAGATGGTGTGCTTGTGATACGATGATTCGGTTTGCCTCCGGGTTCGATTCCCGTCAGTGGCAAGTTTTTCTATATTTTTTTTACGCTTATGTTTGTTTATTTTTTAAAATTTGGGTTAATTTTGGTTTAGTTTTGTATGAATGCGCCCTGGAACGAGCGAAGCGAGCGGAGGTCCATGCGTGAAGTTAACAGTACTAACTACAAACCGCTGTTTGAAGACGCATGTCTTTAAAAGACGCCTCTCATCTATTCCGAACTTCTACCATACTCTTTGAAGCCTGCGGAAAATACTTACACTGCAAAAGTATTTATTACATCCCATACCTGAATTTGCATGTGCATGTCGAATTTTGGAATTTCTTCAGATCCAATGTTTAGGCTTGACTTAGCTCTAGGATCGCTCTTATTTGATCAGTGTAGGTTTTCGTAGAACTTCTTTACCGCAGCTGCAATTTCTTCCCTGTTCCTTACAGTTTGTCCCTGTTTGTTCGGAGTTGAAAGGTTGGTTACTGATTGAACCTAAAGGTACATTTTCAAAACTTGTTCTAATTTTGGATCTGAACGAAAAGATTTATCAATGAATTGGTCTAATGTATTACCCACTTAATAATAAATCCCATATCAAAGTACCTAGAAAGGAAGCTGGACAGTCTTCAGTTTGTGGTCCTGAGAATCGTGTGAAGTTGTATGAAATCTATTCCAACTAATGTGCCGCTGTCGGAATGCGCAGAGATGCCCTTGGAATTCAAAAAACGTTATTGATTCGGACAAAAATTAAGTTAAACCGGTTCAGAGAACACGTCCCGTAGCGGCTCTTTGGTTCCCATTGGCACAGGCCATTGGGAGTATCCGTGGTAAACGTTTAGTGATCGATTTATCTCCACGAGGAAAAATCGAACGTCCTAGCCAAAAAAAAATCCCAATTCACGCCGTTACTCAGGCCTGGGGGGACCGGATGTCGCCGTGGGAAAATTTTTGTCTGTGCCGTGAGCAGGATTTTAGCCGCCATCTTAGATGTGCAAGTTTCAAACTTTAGATAAAGTTTTTTGTGGAAGTTCTGAATCTCCAGTGGTACATACCCGCCATACTGGAGATTCTATCGTTAGTACCACCGTCGAACAAGGGTGTAAAAGCCCGGATGTGGGGTTGTGCTGGAGTATAGCGCTGACTTCCGTTTAGCTCTCGGTCGGGATAACATCGCTGTTGAGTAGCGGCTCTTTCGTCGGCCATTTTGGGGTAACGCGTGGCAATCGTTCAGGGATCGATTTGTCCCCCCGAGAAAGAAGCGGACGTCATATCCAGCGTCGTATGTGCCACTTCATCGTATAAGTGTTTGTCTTTAGCCAAAGGAAATACCCAGTGAGGGGTTTCTATTTGTGCCGTGTGAAAAGTCGGTGGTCGTAACAGGGTCCAGAGCCCGACAACGTTGCGATCGCCCCCGAATACGAAGCCCTTCAAACTGGAATAACGTATAGCGGATGTAGAAGGGTAGCTCTACCTCTCCCTAAGCGCCGGGCGAAGGGTGCACTGGCAAATTGCCTCGTAGCAGCGCCAAACGGCTCCCTTCTTGAAGGGAGTCCATACTTCAAGTTCAAGTTCAAGAGTATAGCGCTGAAAGCAAAAAAGTGGTAGCCAACTCCATAATTTCAAAGACAAAGACAACTTAAACCGAATCGAGGATGTATAGAATCGCAACGCAATTACGATCTAGGATTCATTATTTGAGATTATTATGTTCGAAAAAAGTCAGGGGATGACAAACAAGTAGTTATCAGCGGTGGGCTGGTGGGTACTGTTTTGGTGAGATAATTTTATTTGAAATCATCGATATTTGGAAACATCGAATTAAAATTCATCGATGATTGGTATCGATTATTTTGACGTATCGAAAAACATTGTGCGTCCCTGCCTAGTTGCCGGTTGGTGGTCGGTAGGGGTGTTCGATTCTCTCCAAGAGATCGATATTTTGAATCGATTCGAATCGGATGTCACAGAATCGATTCATAAAAATATCGAAGGCAAATAATCGATATTTTAAAAAATCGATGTTTTTTTATTTATATATGTATAGATCACAGGAATGGAGGTTTACGTGTAAAAAAATGTGGAAAAAACGTAAACAGGCGTAAAAATTTTAGAAAATGTAAACAATGTGTAAAAAATTTCAAATGTCAGAAAAACTTAACCTATATTTCGGACTTCCGCTTTGGAGTTGGCGGCGTTCGGACGTGGAAAGGGAGCCTGGTTTTCTAACCTGACTTCGCACGGGTAGTGCACGTGATTCGCGGCAGAAAGCGTTGGGGGCCCCGTTGGTTCGAAAGGGAAGTCGTGGCCGGTTAGGACAGTGTTTAGGGTGGGTCGCTTAATGTAGGGTCGATTCCTACGAGGATTCTTCCAGATTCTTGCACGTGGTTACGTGATCTGAAGGAGATCGGGGCTGAGGGCCCTGCGTAGATGGGAAGTATCTCTGACAGCAACTGGTTATATCTGCATTGTGTGAAGCCCCTTTGCATAAGACTCTAACCGTGCATGTACAAGATTTAAATGTGTGTGAATGTCCAGCCGGTGGTGTTCGAACCTTAAAACAAGCCGTGCATGAATTAGTCTGAGCCTTCAGGAGTATATACTCGACATACTGAGGGTTCAAAAAATAGTATCCCTGTCCACCAAGGTGTAACTAATCTGGGATGGGTCGCCCCAGCTCTTACTAAGCCTGGATAGGGGTCGTTTCTGGGTAAATGCGTAACCGCGAAGCCCATAACTAAAAACCAACCAACCAACTTAACCTATATTTCGGTTACTCGTTTTTTTTTCAACAAACGCAAACAAATCATACACAAACAAATTTAAAATAAGGCAATTTTATTAAATTAGGAAAAACAAAATATGTTGGTATGTTGCAACTTGTTTGTCTTTCAAAAAAGGACCAACAATACTGCCAACGACAGACTTAAAGGGTAAGGAATAGAAATTGACATTTATCACGTCATGTGTATATTCATATCTTTGAAATTTGACGTTGACGGGGCCAAAGAATATCGCCCGGACTAACAAAAGACACACGATTGATAGGCTCCATCGTGTGTCCTTGATTAGTTCCGCGGGCGGCCTTAGGAGAGGATAGCTCCAAAGATGCATTCCGTTTACTATTGGTCGAAACAATTGGCCTGGTTTTGGAGAATTTGTTTACTATTTCAGAATGTCTAATTTTCACTTCACGCATGGCCCTCAGCTTGCTTCGCTGGCTACGGGAACGCAACCAACAAAAACCCAAAATGCCCAAAATGAAGAAAATGCAACATTTTACAAACATAACCTCAAAAAAAAAAAAAAAAACACGCCTCGCCACTGCAGGGAATTGAACCCGGGATGCCGTATCACAGACTTACCATCTAACCACTGGACCATTAGGCATGTAAACAAACGCTTTTCCCGCTCAGTTTTTTCGACTTAATTGTAAACGGAATGCATCTTGAAAACTAGCCGCTAATGGATGCATTCAGCAGCGATTTTCTATTCGGGACTGTGGCTTTAGCAGTACATATTTATTTATACGTTATCTGTACCAGACTGACTTAAAAAAAAAACAAGGATATTAACATAGTTGCAATGCTGCAGGAGGCTTATTTTATTGAGAAAACAAAATGTGGACGTCATAAATTTGTCTAAGATCATGAAGATTAAGATCGTAGAATCGATCTGGTTCTAAAAAAATCGATTCTTCGAAAAATCGAATGTGTGAAAATCGATTTAAAAAATCGGAAATCGTACCTAAAAAAATCGATCTTTTGAAAAATCGATTTAAATCGCACACCCCTAGTGGTCGGAAAGACGGTTAAGTTTTAACGGCTTTTCCCTTTAAAATATCAATAACAAACAGTCGGAAAGTCGGATTATTCCCCGTAGTTAGTTCATGGTATATTAGCAAAGATATTAGTTTATGACTAGGATCAAAAACATTAGTGCGTGGGCATAATTTGGTTTAAAACCCCGTTGAAAATTAAAAGTAAGATGATTCTTTATTTAGAAACGAGCCTTTAAGCGTAAGCCACATTTTTGCTGTTGATTATACAAAACCTTCATTAGTTTCTTGATAAGCTATATTGTTGTGGCTGGGTCCTATTTCATATCTAAGAAGCTGCTGGTTTCAGTAGTACCAAACAAAGAACCTAAAGGTCAGCCAGTAAAATTTCCTCACACTCTCTCGGCTATATAAATGGGCATCACCTTACCTAGGGCCTTAAGGCTCTACTACTTCTCGATTAGCTTTAACTTTCTACAGTGTTTATTGTTTAATATTAATAGGTTTTGAGTGGTCTTTCCATCCTTTACTTTTTTAAATTCATTATCAAATTTGCACACACGAACTAATACTGCCACTGTATAATTTATCAGTTTTATAGCTGAGAAAGCTGGAAAAACCCCAGAATTCTTTATTAGTTTATGCACCATACATTGAATATTCATATTTAAAACTTGCATAATAGGCAAAGCAAGTACTGCAATATAATATGTGTGTCATTTTAAATGGCCTACCAACTCATTTATAAACCTAGTGAAGTTCTCATCAACTTCCCAATTGGTGTATTGATTTCATTTTATATCTAAATTTTTGTTATAAAATTCGGGTTTTTCTGAGGCTAGATGATCAATATGTAAATAGAATACTGTTTTGGAGTTTGGGTTTGTATACTAATCAATGAATAATTACTTTATCAACTGATATCTAATTAAGTATTTCAATGTATGTTTATATTATATGAATTGAAAATTTGCCTATTACAGTTGATGATTCACAATGAGTGACACCCCTTTTAAAACCCCTTTGAGCCACTTTTCAACAAAAACTCCTCAAGGATTGGATACCCCAAGAACAATGTCAGAAAAATCAGACAGTGAAGAGAGTACAAACTCAGAAGGATCATCTGCATTCACTGGTAGGATATTCAAAACTATAAATAGAAAAAGTGCTAATTTATGTTTGACTTGATAAAATATTTTCTGTTATTTTTTTCCCTCTCCCTGTAAGATAAGATAGCCTTTTATTTCTATAAATAAAATACAGCAACTGTAAATTGATTATTAAAACATACACTTTGCATATAAGTCAAGTCAAAGTGCTTTATTGTATAAGAAACAAATATAGTCCCTGTTTACAAGGCAAATTAAAATAAGTTCTTAACTTGGTTCTTAACCATTACGATACAATTATTAAATCTTAGAAAAAAGTCAAAATCTTATACAAAAAAACTTAACCCTAACATAAGTATAAAAAATGAGCCAATAAAATCAGCATAAACATTTATCAATTATTAAAAAGAACTAGATAAAATGAAGTATAAAATTTTAAACTTTAAAACATACAGACGCTCCATAAAAAATCATTCAGGGTGTAGTAGGCTTTTGGGATTGAAACCTTTTTTTAGTGCCTTCCTAAAATGTCCAGTAGTTGGTGATGTTTTTAAGAAATTAGGAAGGTGATTAAATATCTTTTTGCCATTATATATTATAGATCTCTGGACCATTGCCTTTGTTGGTATTGGTAAAGGCAGATCATTTATCTGCCTTAATTCTCTGCAATTGGTGGTGAACTTGTGCAATATGACAATTCTTAAAAATTAATGATGCAGTCTCAAGCATGTACACAGCTCGGTACAGAGATTGTAGGGTAAGAATATTTAAATCAATAAAGTATTGTCTACATGGCACTCTTAGGTTGATATTGGCAATGAAGAGAACCGCCTTTTTTTGCAAGACACAATATGCATTTTGCAAATTCTGTGTACTTGCTCCCCAAAAATTAATACCATATGGGAGATGTGCCTCAAATAATGAAAAAGACACCATTTTAATCATCTGTTGATCCAGTTCCTGCCCCGCTACTCTCACCGCAAAGCATCCAGAAGACAACGCTTTACCCAACTCCAAGATATGCTCCTCAAAACAAAGCTGATTATCAACCCAAACTCCCAGAAACTTAGGCATTCCAGAAGTCTGAACAGTACTACCCTCAAGATAGACATCCTCCAGATCACAACCAAAATTTTCAAGTTGGAAAAAACACATTTGGAAAAATGCCATGTATCATAGCAAAATATGTGGGCGTGAGTAATGCTGACAAGTATACAGGCACTGTGTGCGTCGACCATCGGCAACTCTTCTGGCGGAGGGGAACCAGTATGACCACATTGAAGCGTCACCGTGGATGGAAGAATTCGAGGATGCTGGCAGGCAAACTTTCTGGATATGGCTTTTCCTTACAGAAACGTGAATCAATGTCTGCTGCAGGCAATCCGACTATCACCGGATCTTTCCAGAATTGCCAGTTTAATGTTAAGTAATTATTACATAATACTTTCATATTTTGTAATTTTTATAATAAATATTACTTACTACAAAAACTGTTTTTTTTGTGTTTTGTGTTACTCCATTTGATTGGGTTAAATCCTCACTGCGATAGTACTGTATAAGTTTCATGTGATTGTTGTTGTTTTTATTTTTTAAATGTTTAATTGTATTTGATATACCTAATACATATGATTTTATTAAGTTGTTTTAATATGTAATTTATGTATGACGTACCACGTTTGACTGAAATTTTTTTTAGGTAATTATTTTCTTAGTTTTAAGTTTAATTTAGTTTTTATTATGACTTGTAAGTTCTTTGTACAATTGCGTTTATGCCATTGAATGAATAAATTTCTCTGCACTCTTTCACATGTATATTATAATAAGGATGCCATACATTTCTAAAGTCTCTGTTGAAAAATGGCAACATTTGAAAAAGTGAAAGGATAATAACAGCCTGTGCTTAAGAAATTTTAAATTATTTTTCCACTAAATAAGAATTCAGGATTTGTGTGGACATATGTTCATTGCCTGATGAATACAAATTGTGTATTGGTTATAATATAGGCCAGAGGAAGTTTGTAGAACATGAATTGCATGATTCAGAATATTCTAAATCTTAGCAACCTTCATTTATATTGTGCGGTGGTTAAGCAGAGTGACATTCATCAGGTTAATACTCTCAATAGACAAATGATATATTCATAGGTATGAAATAAAATTTTGGAAGTAGGTACTTGTTAACTCATTTTTATGGCTGTTTCCTTTATATTTAACTTGTTTTGTGTAAATGTGATTATCTACAACATTCTGCCCTTGATTATACCTTGTATCACTTTAAATGGTTTACTTTTGATACATATGTTTGTTTTCAGGATTCCTTTGTTCTTGTATAATATGTATTTTTTATAATATTTTAATATATAATTCATGACACAATGAAAATAATATAAATAAACCAGTGGAATTAGAGTATGGTCCATAAAAGAATTATATAGAGTCCTGAGATTATGTTCATAATTTTAACTAATGATTATTTTTTCCCGTTTAGGCTCTTCTAGTGATCTGACAGTAGTTGCGATTTTTGACGATCTAATGCGTCTGATGAAATATAAACGCGATAGAAGAACTGAAGATGCCTTTGCAAATTTCGCTGAAGAATCTAAAATTATGTTTGAGAAATATTGCGAAGTTCTTAATGAATGTCAAAGGGTTCGTGTCTTGCTGGACTTGAAAATACAGGAGTGCAATGAAACTGAGAGAAGAATGAATACAGCACGCCACATTTTGGACGAAGAAAAGAAAAAGACTCAGAGAGTGCTTCGTGAAAAAGAAGAACTGGTAATTAAACTGTCTTAAAAATGTCTGTGTATTGTAGTTTCATGAATTTCTGGTAAATTTATTTAGCATTGATGCCCATGTAATGTGGAGAATTCTGAGATACTGTCGTTTTAGAAAAGGGCAGATGCAGATTTAAACAATTTCTAGTAGTATACTGATGAATATCAGAGCTTTTCTTGTGCTTCTCATAATTATCTTTAGTGTACATTATACTGAAAGATGTACATTAATGGTAAAGTCATAAATCTAAGGTTGATCCCCAAAAAAGTAGACCATGCTCATCAATGATGATATGATATTTTAATGTTTTAGGAATCGCAGTTAGATCAAGTTCGAGAACTGCTGTTCAGAGATAACAGAGTAAAAATTGGCGATGATGCTAAGGAAAAGTTGTCTTTTCTTAACAAAAAACATAGCGGTGATGGCACTGCATATAATATGAAAAATCTAAGTTGTATTCAAGAAATCAATTCAACAGGTATGTATATCTGAGAACTACCAGTTTTAGTTAAGCGGCCGGTGCCGAAAATACTGAGATATGAAAATTTGAATAAGGATGTGTAGGAGAAAAACTTTACGAGCTTCTCTGTTTCGGAAATATTGGAAAAATGGACTTTCCAGGGAAAATGCAAGGGAAAATGTAAAAGAACGTTTTCTACGTCAATTTTTTTAGTATTTTTTTCTTTAGAAAAGCCGATTACTTAACAAGAATCTACGACAAAAATTGTATCAGAGGGTTTTTATATAGGGTGAGCTAGTTGAAATTAAACTTTTCGCGTTTTGACATGGCACATCACCACTTAATATTTATTTTATTACTGCAAAACCGATTAATCTGGAGCAACCGAACTTTCCTACATTAGAAAGAGGGGACATGATCAGAACATACCAAAAAGTTGCATTGATCCCAGTGAAATTGCCGATTTCGAATTTCAGTTTGAAAAATCTCCTTTAAGCGTGCCAGTCAAGGCATAGTATTTTCAAAAAAAATCAATTCGTTAAGTTTATGATCTCTGCTATAAAAAGCTCCGTAACAATTTCCCGTACTAGTTCGGGAAATATGAGAAAATTAAAACGTGTAGAAAATCGCAACAAAATATTTCGGCAATTTTACTATAGTCTGAATAGATTTACTTTGCATTTGATGCCTTATCGCAAATTTTAAGAAATACGTCTTCCAATATTTTGACATGATGTTTAGGGTAAAATATGTAGATTTATACATTTAATTGCTTGAAATCTCATTGAGATGGTTAGAAGCGGAAAATGTTAGGGGCAGTGTTTGGTGAATTTGGAGGTAAAATTTGACTTTTAGCATATTGGTGAGTATGGTTTTGTGATAAGTAAATAGTATTTGTATGATATATCATTTAAAACAATGGGAAAATGGGCAAGGATCAGAGAATCTGGGTATTTTTCAAGTGATAAGCAGGGTTTTCTGCCAGTTTTATGGGAGATTTCGAGGTAAAATTTTATTTTTAACATCGAAATTGTGGCAAGTAATTCCAAAATATAGAATACAAAAAATATTAATCTCACATTGTTGCAGTCTTCACTTTTTACAACTAATAAGACAACATTTGCGAACAATGATATTACATATATAAAATGTGAGCACATGCGGACACCTTTTGAATAATATTCTGCAAATTCACAATAAACATCAACATATTCTGGTCTGCTATGCATAGCTTTATAATAATCTTTATATGAGGCTAATCGGCTAAAGTCTTCTTGTAACTTTTTACAAACTGATGCATAGCTGTTAATGCATAGAACTGACAGTGATTGAATGGTCCTAAGTATCAATGTTCCTTATAAACACAAAATTGTCTCTTATTTCAAACATTGACATGATCTGGGGATGATATAAACGTCTTCATCATCAAAATCTTCTTCATCATTATTCGAATCATATACATCCCACTTAAGATGGATACAAGCCAATATCTTGATTGTTTGTTGAGCGATCTTTTTCATTTTTGGTAGGAGGCTGTATGGTTATAAGGCGCACATTTTGCCCAGGGTAAGAAATGCGATACCTCATAGGCGTACGTTTTAATGGGGTTTGATTTTTTTTTATTCAAGAGTAAACTACCTTTAGGACAGTATTTATTTCAAATCTAATAAATTATATTGAATCCTCCTTATCCAAGATACTTTAGTTTTAATTTTGATAAAGATTGATACAGGGTGTGACATTAAAAATATGACATTTTTATTTTTATTATTATTTTTTTAAGTGAATACTTACGACGCCTCTGGATAAAAAACTGGTTTATGTCAACATTATAATAATCGATATCTTCTTCGATACATTAGAAAACGACGTAATATACTCGGATGCCGTTAGTCTACTAATTAATGCAATATAATCTCGAATCGTGCTGTTTAAATGCAACAATCAGGAGCATACTATAAAGATTTAAAAACTAAGATGGCCATGGAAACAAAATAATATGATTTCTAGGTCACACGTCAAAATTGTTGATATGTCACTATTCAATGATACTGTCCCGTTGGTAGAAAATGTCGTCTCATCAGTAAATAATATTTTGCCAAATAGGCTGTGGTCTTCGTAAAATTTAGCCTGCATGGTTAAACAGTACTCCATTCTTCTCTGATCATCACCTGGTTGTAACGGGTGCAAAAATCTTGGTTTAAACAGTTTAATACCATTTCTTTTCAAACATCTTGAAACCGTACTCTTCCGCTTACTATGAAAGCTTCTTAAACTGGATTTTGGATTTACCCGGAAATGATTTAAAATTCTTGCATCCTGTTGATGATTTCTTTGCCGTCTTACTTTCTCCTGTACCACAGAACCACGTTGATTAAACGTTCGATTTACTTTAGTAACCGTGGTGATCAGGGTACCTCCGATTGAATTCTTGTGCGGCCTCTCGATAGTTTCGCGCACCATCTTCTACTAATCTCACTATTTCTACTTTTTCTGCTAAACTCAAACGCATCAAACGCATATTTATTTATACTGCAAAGATTTTATTAATTTTAACAATGTGACAGTGACATATCAACAATTTTGACGTGTGACCTAAAAATCATATTATTTTGTTTCCATGGCCATCTTAGTTTTAAAATCTTTATAGTCTGCTCCTGATTGTTGCATTTAAACAGCACGATTCGAGATTATATTGCATTAATTAGTAGACTACCGGCATCCGAGTATATTACGTCGTTTTCTAATGTATCGAAGAAGAAATCGATTATTATAATGTTGACATAAACCAGTTGTTTATCCAGTGGCTTCGTAAGTATTCACTTAAAAAAAATAATAATAAAAATATAAAATGTCTTATTTTTAATGGCACACCCTGTATCAATCTTTATCAAAATTAGAACTAAAGTATCTTGAATGAGGAGGATTCAATATAATTTATTAGATTTGAAATAAATACTGTCCTAGAGGTAGTTTTGTCTTGATTAAAAAAAAATCAAACCCCATTAAAACGTACGTCTATGAGGTATCGCATTTCTTACCCTGGGCAAAATGTGCGGCTTATAACCATACAGCCTCCTACCAAAAATGAAAAAGATCGCTCAACAAACAATCAAGATATTGGCTTGTATCCATCTTAAGTGGGACACCCTGTATAATATATTCAAAAATATCTATAATTGATTTAGTTTCTTTCACAATTGCTCTTTTGTAATTAGTATATTTTATATTAGTATACTCACAATGACTTCTACGCAATGGGCAAACATCGTTACTTTTTAACCAATTTGTTATTGTTGTATTTGTAGGGAACTGTATTGTCAGATAGACAATGATTAGGCTCTGACTCTCCAGACGTACTTTGCATTTATTTTCTCATATGACATACAATGAATAATAATAATCTGTTTTTACAGCATATATACTTGACACTATTTTAATATACCTATCTTAGGTACGGGAAAATACGACTAGTAAAAATACCTAACACCTCTCTTTCTTAATTAATGTAAATTATATAAAATCAGAATATTTGTTAGGTTTTTTTACATTTCTTTTTGGCCTATATGTCACAGAACCACCTGTATTGTTACATGTTGTAGACTGTGAGATTCTTGATTCATCCAAAGTTTCTTGAGCATGAGTCAAATCAGGTAGGACTAAACTTTGATCTGGAATGTAATAATCTAAATTTTCTAAACTTTCATTATTAACTGGAATATCATTTCCAATCTTTCTTATTTGGTTTATATGCCCTTTCCATATTCGACCATCATCAATATTAATAAGATAATGTAATCTACCTAATTTCTTTGTAATAATTCCGAAAACCCACTTAATTTTACCAAAATAGTTCCTACATTTCACCCTATGTCTCTTAAAACACGACCCTTTTTAGAATCATTTGCACCTATGTTCTGATTATCTGCATCAGGTAACAACAAATCTAACCTAGTTCGAATTTTTCTTTTAAATAAAAAATCTGATGGTGAAATAGTAGTTGTGCTGTGAGGCATAGTACGGTATTGCAAAAGTAACTTTTGTAATGCACAATGTAAATTTTGTTTATTCTCAAATCGTAATGACAAGAGTGATTTTTTTAAAGTTTGAACAAATCGTTCTGTTTGACCATTTGTTAATTGATTTTAAGGTGCTATAAGCTCATGACAAATGCCATTAACTTTAAGAAAATCTTGAAATAACGCGGAGGTAAACGTGCTTGCATTATCAGACACCAATACGCTAGGAATGCCATAAGTAGCAAATATTTCTCGGCAATTGGTAATTGTAAATAAAGAACTAGAGTCCTTCAAAATTTTTACTACTGGCCATTTAGAGTATGCGTCTACCAAAATAAAGAACATTTTACCCAAAAATGGACCTGCGAAATCTACATGCACTCTTTGGAAACATTCTGTAGGATATTCCCAAATGTGATTATCCACTTTTGGTGGATTATTTTTAAGTAAATTACAATATGAACAATTTCTAGCCATTTTTTCAATATCTGAATCAATCCCAGCCCACCAACAAATACCTCTAGACACTGATTTCATTTTTACAACGCCAAAATGATCTCATCCAGTACCTTACTCTGTAATTCTTTTGGTACGACAGTTTTGTGTTGCCTCATAATAACTCCTTGCTGAATAGAAAATTCAGATTGGTCAATATTGAATCGATCGGATGGTTTCAATATTTTACCGGTTTGTAAAGCAGTTAAAATTTCTTTTAAAACTTAACCACAATAATCAATAGAAACTTAACCACAATAATCAATAGAATCTTCAAAGAAAGAACTTTTTTCTTTATTTATTCGAATATTGTATTGAACAAAACGTTGAAATACTTCTTCTAGTGTTATTAAATACGTTTCATCTGTCTCCCCAGTTATTTTTATATCATCTAGAAAAACCGAAACACCCTGTATACCCTGTAAAATATTTTCAATTTCTCTCTGCCACATAGCTGGTGCAGATGCTATCCCATATAAAAGTCGAGTGCACTGATAAAGACCTTTATGAGTACTTATCGTTAATAAATGTCTATCTTCAGGACGTACCGAAAGTTGTAAACAGGCTTGTCTTAAATCTATTTTTGAAAAAGTTTTCCCACCTGCCATAGATGAGAAAAGTTCATCTATCGTAGGTAAAGGATGGTCATCAATAAGAAGTTGTGGGTTAACTGTAACACTAAAATCTCCACAAAGTCTTACACGATTGATGTTTTTTAGAATCGGAACAATGGGTGTCGCCCATCTGACGTATTCACTTTTTCTAAAATACCGGCTAATTCTAATTCTTGTATTTCTCGTTCAACTAAAGGAATTAACTTGAAAGGTGCTGTACGAGGTTTTAGAAAAACTGGTTTTGCATTGGGTTTCAGGGTTAATTTGGCTTCAGTGCCCTCAATTTTATTGTATTTTTGTTGAAATATTTGTGAATATTTTTTAAAAAGCACATCTAACTGGTCTTGTGTATCTGTAGATACTAAATTTAAAGCATTTAAATTGAAATTTGGCATTTGACCAAACAATGGTTGTCTATCAACATCTGTAATGTAAGCATTGGAAAAGTTTGAAAATTTTACCTGTACTGTAATATAACCTAATACTTGAAATTCAGTTTTACAATAACTAACGAGTTTTAGATCAGAATTTTGAATAGGGAGCTGTGAAAAATTTTGTTGCACAAAACTTTTGCTTAAAAGTGTAACTACTGCTCCACTATCAACTTCGAACTTTATTAGTTTGTCATTTACCTGAATATCTAGCCAATATTTATCCCTAAATTCCTTATGTTCGTAATTAGATTCAATCGCAGTCAAAATTCATCCACCTGATTTGTATGAGCTTTTTCTGTTTTTCTAAAACAAACTTTCTGTAGATGTCCTCGAACTCCACAGGCTGAACATACAACATTTCTATTAAGCTTGCATTTAGAAGCTAGGTGATTACTGCCACATCTAAAACAAGAAATATTATGTACATTTTTGTTCAACTTTGAAAAATTCTCTCTGGAACTGCCTGTAGATTGATTTGTACTATTGTTTCCTGTAGATTGTTTATTTGGAAACTTCTTTTGGAAATTTTTGAACTGCCCATGTCTTCTTGACACTTGGCTGATTGACTGGACCATCACAGCTGATCTGCTGTCATTTTGAAGTTGATTAGCATGATTTTCTGACAATTCCATATCACAAGTCTCCAAAAGTCTTGCCTGGATCCTTTTGCTTGTTAGTCCAAACACGAATTATTGGTTTCTTAATGCTGTCTTTAAATAGGTTCCAAAGTTGCAATTTATACTTAATTTTTGAAGTTCAGCCACAAAATCTTGTAATTTTTCGCCATGGTGTTTTTTTCGTTTGTAAAACCTGAAATTTTCTGCGATTTCCAAAGGCTTAGGTGAGTAAAATTTGTACTTCCAATTATCCTCGTCGCCAAACTGTTGTATTTGTAGGGTACTTTATTGTAAAGATAGAAAATGATTTAGACTCTTTCTGATTCTCCAGACGTACTTTACATTTATTTTCTCATATGACATACAATCAGTTTTTTTTTCTTTGTACTTATGTTGAGTGGAATTAATAAATAGTATTTATTTATTTATTTATTTCATCATCATCATCATCACCGGCCTGTAACTGTCCACTGTTGGATAAAGGCCTCTCCTTCTCTTTTCCATGCACCTCTGTCTTTCGCCAGCTGAAACCAGTGTCGTCCTACGTGTTGTTTAATGTCATCAAGCCATCGTTTTTGGGGCCTTCCCCTGCTCCGGTTAGTTTCTCTGGGTCTCCAATGAACGAGTCTTGCAGTCCATCGATCACAGTCCTGTCTAGCCACATGTCCAACCCACTGCCATTTCATGTGTGCGATGCGCTCGATAATATCTGTTATCCTGGTGCTGTCTCGGATGTCCTCATTTCTTATTCTTTGTCTAAGAGTTACTCCCAAATTTAATCAATAATAATCTGTTTTTACAGTGTATTTGATACTATATACCTTTATATACCTACCTATCTTAGGTACGGGAAAACACGCCTAGTAAAAATACCTAACAGTTATGCAATCGAAACAAAATTTGTGATTACAAGAATTTGATGTGCAAATATTTTCTTTTTCCAAAGGATCGAAACAAATAGGACATTCCTCTTTTAGGTGTCATTCACTTTTTTTTTAACCAACTGTTCCTGAACTAACTATTTCTGAATTGACTCTCTTGAGTACTCGTATTTGATAATGAAGCATCACTTTGAATGAAAAATAGCTGCAACTATGTTGTTTAAGTGTTTATTTGTGATACATATTTGTACGATTTTCTCGGAAGGTTCGATGCTGTCGGACTTCAGTGTATCTCGTTCTGAAGACGATTTGGACTTGTCTCGTCATATTAAGCGAGAATGGAAGAAACACAGAGCAAGTACAGGCGGAGATGTGGATCCACCTCCAAAGAAAAGGCGTCCATCCGGTAAAAACATAGAGGTAGGTTTACACGTAGTAATATTCATCTAAAAATTATATCATATCCTTGTGAAATCATAAATGTAAATGAAGATACATAAAACAAGTAAATGACCATAAAACTGATCAGTTCATTCAAAGATATTTTGAACAAAATATTTTAGGTTTAGGCGAAGTAACTAACATCATGGCTATTGTGTGTGCACAATCTTGAAGCTAAATTCCCTCAATTCAGCCCGTTCAGAATAAGCTATAATGTATACTATTTTATGCATCTTATATACGGGAAACTTTGAATAATAAAGCTTGTCCCTAGATTCGATTAACAAATGGATCATTTTTGTATTTAATTTCTCACTCAATAGTATTTATTACTCTTATAAGCTTAATTTAAATATTTCTTGATTGAATAGCAAATTCAGGATCTTCGTTGGCAGAGTAACTTAATATTATCTAACTAAACGTAAACAAAGCTACATTTTTCTTGAGAATGAAATAATTTTAAAATGGAAGTTGAGCAATAAAGCTCTAAAGTGATTTTTCATGTTTTTTACAGTTAATGAGAAAATTAAGGTAAAATTATGTAAGATTTCATTTTATTTTCAGTACAACCTTAAGTTGTTCAAGAACTACCTTATAAGTCTCTTTTTCTTGTATTTTTATAGTCGTTTATTTATATTTCCGGAATTTTATGTGACTTAAAACACACACATAATATTATTTTAGAAAATGTATTTACACTTTTTCCACTTAATGAATATGATTAAGAAATTATTAATTATTTTATTGTTATAAAACTAATGAGACTATTGCATTAAGTTCAGAATCATATTTGTCCATCCCAGCCAATACTTGGTCCAAAAGTTCACAGCAGGGATAGTTATTGCAGTTCCATCACAAGGAGTAATGAACAAACCAGTCGTTCAGCTCTATCTCTTGCTCTAGTCTATTTTTAAATTGGTTCAGAAGAGGTAGCATTCACTGTATCCTCACTAAGGGGATTCCACCTGTATACCACACGATTTCAAATAAAATTTCTTTGGACTAATCACCCCTCAGCTGCCGGTTTGAGTCCGGTTTCATAAGGTTAATGATGGCAACCTAGTCACTCTCCAGTGCTTCCACATCTTTTCGTATGGCTTGATCATGCTCTAGTTTGTCTTATGAAGCTTGGATATCATTTCAAGAGAGAGGTTTTTAAAAGCCTTCAAAATCTAGTATATGAGGCTATTACTTTTTGTTGTTAATATGAGACTTCCACTTAAGATCCTTACTAATAATAATCCCCAGGTCCCTTTGTTCATCATAGCATTTAGTTATACCGTTCCCATGTGCAGAGTATTGCTTCCGCGATGAAGCAGAGAGCACCTCGTGTCGTTCAGGGGCATCTGCCAAGAAATTGTCCAAGTTTTGATAAAGTCATTATCATTCTGCAGATCTAGGTGACTTGTTAGAGGATTACAGTAGCAGTTGGCGTCATCGGCGAAAGATGTTATACTGGTTTTTAAATTAAGTGGCAGATCGCTAATATACACGAGGAACAGCAATGGCCTGAGCATCGATCCCTGAGGCTAGCAACTCAGAGTTAGTTTCACCTATTGTAACACAAAAGTATCGACCCCGTAGGAATCCTTCAATGAACTCCAGCAAATCACCCACAACACCTTAATGGTTCAATTTGTATAGAAGAATCCAGATAAAACGGGTCAATGGGCTCTCCTCTGTCGTCTGCCACTATTCAATCATGGCCTTCCTTAAGCAGGTTTGTAAAGGTGGACATACCTGGAAGAGACCCATGCTGAGACAAGCGAACAACATTATGTTCCAACCATATATTTGTTGTTAAACTTATTGGTCTTAAGTTCTCTGTGAGCTGCTTGTTAACCTTTTTGGTGAAACGAATACTCAAAAGCCTAGACCCTAACAGGGCCACGGGACCGAATGGCGTTCCAGCAATAGTGCTTAAGAAATGTGCTGCTGAACTAACAGCTTCACTATGCAGGCTTTTCTCCCTATCATACAGAACTGCATGCTTTCCTTCTAGCTGGAAATGCGCTCAAGTGCAACCAATCCCGAAGAAAGGTAAAAAAATTAATCGAAATAACTACCGTCCAATTGCCCCAGTTCCCATCATGTCCAAAGTCATGGAGAAACTGATCATCGAACAGCTCTTAAAATATCTCGAATAGCTCGACATATCCAAGGCATTTGATAGGATGTGACATGACGGATTGTTAAGCAAATTGACAGCATACTGACTACCACCAGCACTGCTTCTATGGCTTTCCAATTTCTTAAGGGTTTGAAGCATCTGAGTTGGTACTGATGGACATCTCTCGAAGGAATTTAAAATCAAGGCCGAAGTTCCTCAAGGGTGTATATTATCTCCCACGCTGTTCCTGCTCTATATCACGATCTGTTAGACAGGACAAACAATTTTATTGACAGCTTTTATCCTCATTCATGTCGCGGACTCGAATGACCTGCTCGTTCCCAACGCGAGCGAGAAAATCATATCAATGAGGATATGAACGCCATCGGGGAATGGGGTAAGGAAAATAATGTCCAGTTTAATGCAGGAAAGACTCAAGCAGCTGTCTTCTCAAAAAAAGCAAACACCGCAGGACCTGACTTATCAATGGCAGGACAAACACTGACTCTGGCCTCATCCATAAGCTTGCTGGGCATCAACGTAGAAAACACCATGTCTTGGCGTAATCACGCAAAATCGCCAAGAGAGAGTAAAAAAGTTGTATACACCTTCTACTGGTCTGGCAGTTATCCTCACGAAGAATGTTTTTTTATCATGACGGAATAGAGGCCCTGATAGCGCTGAAGTGTATTTCATGAAGAAGATAGTTGCGGTATCATCTTCCCCTGGGCTAGAGTCTGTTTCAGCGATTTTATTGCTATTTCTAGCCTTTGAGACCCTCCAGAAAAACTGGTGACAGAGATGCAGAATCCAGAACAAGATTGATGGCAGCATCCTCCTACATGGATTCGTAATCTTCTCCTCGTTTGTAATAATCTCATTAGAACTGATTAGCCTCGAGTTCAGTGAGCGTCTTATGTATGTGCAGGAATTAAGTAAATTTGACTTATATTCCTTTCTAGCTGGGTTAATTCAATTTATGAGTGAATTATTTTGCATTCTTTAGTTTGAGTAGTTGCTATTAGTTCTCTTGAATCTGCATTTATGCCAGATCTGTCGTTTTTTTCTGTATTTCTTTAAATAGGCTTATATTTCTAGTAAGTTAGCGCTTTTGCTAGTTGAACAGTTTTCGTCAGAATGCAACAGGTCTATCACACTGGCATACATGCATCCTACGTCGGAGGTGAGAACCTCTAATTGTGACTTGGACGACACGACAATATTATTCCTCGATGTTATAGCTCTCGACTGACCAACAATAAATCGAGTGGTTCATTATTACTAGTTAAATACTTGTAACATTTGTACTTACAGATTGGTCTAACTGATACTGTCAGAGCTACGACAACGGTAACAGTTAATAAAAAAGGACCTATTACTGCTACGTCGATTATCGAATCTATACCAAATGCAGATAATTGTCAAGGGTCTGAGGTGGCTCCCTCGAGTGTAAGTAAGAATTTATTATCACTTAATTTTATATGATTTAAGAGAGAATATATTAATTTGAAAAGTCTGATCGCATTGCTAGGAACATCTTGAAACATGTCTCTGGTAGTAGTAGTAGAACTGCTGTATCAAGAAGAAAATATGCTTGTAATGATTTTTCCACATTTTATATTTGGTTATTGAGCATATGAGGTTAGGTATTTCGTCGGTTTGGATTTTGTTAAAAGCAAGCATAATCAGCCAGTATCCGGATCTGATGATTTTCCATTACCCTGGTTCAAAATATACTGGACAGAGAGCCCTAAAAAAGACGCTCAAATTTGAGAAAGCTAGGTCAGTCTGGCAACTTATCCGAGTTCGGAAATGACTATCCTATTTAGATTTTTGTATTCGGTTAAAGGGAGATATGTGTTTGTTTTTTTTTTGTTCAGCCTATTTGCATTGCAGAAAGAGTTTGCACCGAGAAATATTAATTATCATATTCAGAATATCGGAAAATAAAAAGTTAACATAACATTTTCGTGAAAATGGCGCTAAATTCACTATTGTGGCATTTTTGTATTTTTCTATTTTTCAAAGCAGATATCATAGGGTGCTAACTGAAAATTCCGTTATTTATTTGAATGCATAATATACAAAATGGCTCCATGGATTTTATAAGTAAGGCGGGAAGAATTATCTCTTCCTCCGTTCCTTGATCTTATCCTCAAAACCAGCGCAAGTGTGGCTAACAGTGTTGACCTAAAATAGCGCCGGCGCTAATAATAAAACTCGCTTTATAAAATGAAAAGGCACATCAATCATATGGATGTTCCCTTCTACATTTTAGAATGTTGCAATTTGTAAAACTCTTTAGGATGATGGTATTGGTTCAACTGCTCCTAGTGCGCCACCCCCTCATCTGGTGTTCGAGTCGTGGGCGAGGAACGAGAGTCCCAGAAGAAATACACGTGCCAGCAATTACAAATCGGAGTACCGGCAGCATATGCTGCAACAGAGAACTATTGTCTTGCGAGAGTCGTGTATCTGCTGTGAAAAGAGGATAAGGTAGAAACATATTCATTTTACATAAATTATTTGGAAAACTAAGAGTAGGTGAAAAGTATCGAAACAGTGTTAACATTGAAGATTTTTGTACATGTTTGTGCCTTTTAAAGGTATTTATTTTTTTATATAATTTTAATCTCTATGCTCGACAAGTTTAATTTTCCTTATAATAAAAACTACCATTGAAATGCGTATCAGTAGGTGTCCACTTCTTATCTAAGTAAGTCCTTCTATACAATAATTTGGTTCAAATTTCACATTTTTTTTAGATGGGGTAAAACTGCTCTCAAGTGTAAGGAATGCAGATCTATTTGCCACTACGAATGTAGGGATCAGTTGCCTGTTCCATGTATTCCTGTCGTTAACACACCAAATCATAAAAATATGCTGGTAAGTGAAGAATCAATCATTCGGTTTTTAGTCAAGTCAGTTGTTGCGCTTCATGTATCATGGGCATCTTTGCACTATTACAGAAGAATATGTAACTGGTTAAGTCATTATTTATAATGCGAATAGTGAATAAGATGTTTGTTTGTTTATTAATTTATGAGCATTGCCTATTAACAATTTTGTAATTTGGTAAAATTCTATAATATGCTACGCGGAAACAGTAGTAGATAGAAATAATTAAATCCATGAAATTTGGCATCGTTGCGACCGATGCTGCACCGTGGTGATTTGATCAAGACCCGGGTAGAACTCTGTGTTTCTTCTGCAAAACCGTGCTGGTTATCTACGATAAGCTCCTTACATGCCCAAATCAGCCGGTCCGATACAAGATGATCAAAGAGTTTAGGTATGACTGATGGTTTTGCAATACCTCGATAATTACTGATATCCTGCCTGTTGCCTGATTTAAAAACAGTAGTCAAATAACCTGTTTTCCAATCATCAGGAAAATAACCGTCGTTAAGTGATAAATTAAATATAAAATACAAATGTTTACATAACGAGTAAATGCAACTTCTTATAAAAACCTGTGGCAGGCCATCTGGACCAGGAGAAATGGACATTCCTAAATCGGTAATACCATCAAAAACAGCACTCACTGTTATAAACACAGAAATTAATGAAATATATCTTTAGTTGCCCATTTTTAAAACGCTGAACCGAGGGTAGACCCCTGATTTTATATGAAAGAATGTTAAATTCCTGAAAGCTCCTAAAAAACAATGTACTCTAAACATTTGTTTTTGAAATAAAAATACTCACTATTTCTGGTAGGGTAGTCATGTACATCTCTGTTGAAAATAATAAACTGTTTAAAATAAATAGATGCTAAATTATTTATATTTTTAAATATAGATAACATGGTCGGTGTGGACAATCTATTGCGAACAGAGAGCCAATTTAAAGAGCTTAACATGAAAGATATTGGTGTAAGGCGCTGTGCTCTCAATACAATTCTCATGCCACGATTCTGGAGTTTCGGAAGTCTATTATTTTGACTTAAACTGAACATGTAAAGAACCGACGACGCACAGAATCAAAATGAGGCTGAATAATAGTATTATAACCCATTAACCTTGATTGATATGACAAATTTGCTGATTGCTAAAAAAATACATTTTTTTGCAATTTTTTTCTCTATGTAATCACAATGTGTTTGAAATGTAAGCCAAAAATGTCAATCTGTAGGCCCAAATATTTAGTACAAGTTACAATTTCAGTACTTTCATTACCTATGATTAATTGAGGACTAATATTGTCAAAGAGGATTCTCCCTTGAAGCAATTTCGTGCTTCCACCACGTGTCAAAGAGGATTTTGGGCGCTTCCCAATTACGTGTGCATAGTATAGTTGCTTGCGGCGACCCTCTTATTGCTCTTTCAGGTTGCGTAGCTCAGATGGTGATGTATAGAATAATGGCTCGCTAAGTTCGGAACAAATGTACGTATATTGATGCTCAGGTTTAGTATAAATTGACGTATGCACTTATGTTGATGACCATGTTCAAATCGAATTTACATGAATAGCGTAAAACGCATGGCCATTCGTTGAGCACTGACAGGACTCGACCTATTTGGTTCCCTTGAAACAACTTGAGGTTCCCTTGAAAGTGCTTTATGTTAGTTTATGTTAGATTTTAAGAGAGTTAATTCGTTTAATTTATGTTGGTATGCTT
>MU187742.1:31810-70506 GCA_016904865.1 Pissodes strobi | reverse complement strand
TAAAGATATGCCGGAAGAAGTCGGGGAAGAGGCGCTAAAGACTACGCATAATTTTGTGGTTGAACTGGATTCTCGCACAACTCCATGGTGAGGTAGATAATATTCGGGTTTACTCGCATCGTACGCTTCAATCGTAATGTCTGTCATGTGACCGAGGTTTTCGTATTCTTCCATAAAGTTAACGTATAAATTTCGAAAAGTTTCATTGGATTGAAGTCTCTTCTCAAGACTAGAAAATCGTTTAATTGCCGTTTCGCGTGAAGAACGGAGCTTATTAGGAGACTCGTTTAAAGGAAGAGAAACTAAAATATATCTACCATCGGGAGATATTTTTAAATTTTCTACAAAATGCTTTTCGCATAACGTTTCCTCAACAGATAATAATTTTTTGTCAGGAATTTCCTCCACTGTCCAAAATTTAGATAACTGCTCTTGCAAGTCAAGGTTTTTACTGAAATGACATACGGTACTAACATTGAGGGGGGAGAAGGGACCTGCTATGACCCAACCTAGACTCGTGTTTTGCAAAATTGGACCTGTCTTACCTCAATTTATTTTTCCAGCTTGTAGAATGTTCCAGAATGCATCGGCTCCGATAAGTAAATCGATCCTTTGATTTTTGTCAAATCCAGGATCGGCCAATTGGACATTAGCAGGAATGTTCAACATTTTTCGTTCAATAAAAACGTCTGGTAAACTATTCGTGATTGTATCGAGCACAAAACAAGAAAGAACAAATTTATATGAATTCACTGCAGAATGAATGTTTAAACAACATTTGTAACTCGCGTGTGATATTTTATTGTTGATTCCAGATATAGTTAAAATTGTTTTGGATTTAGGAAATTGCAATTTGCGACAAAGCTCAGATGTCATGAAACTGGATTGTGAACCACAGTCGAGTAGCGCACGCGCGCTTATAAACTTACCTGCCGAATCTCGAATATTAACTCTAGCTGTGGATAAAATTGCATTTTGTGCTGTAGCTAAATGACAACTGGTATTTTGACTATCATTTCGAATTTCCGGCAACGCAGATTTATCTTCGTGAGTAATACCAATGGCGGTTTTCGTATCTCGCGTTGGGTGTAAAAGCGTATTATGTTTTACTCCACAAAGTTTACATCCAGACCACGAGCAATCTTTCATTGCATGATTTCGACGCAAACAGTTATGACATTTACATTTTTCTCTACTTTAGCGATCCTGTCGTGTACGGCTAGCTTTAAAAAATCGGGACAATGGAATAACTTATGACTTTGTTTGCATAACAAACAGAGATATTTGAAATGACTATCTCCGCTAGATTTAATTTCTTGTTCATTTCCAAGCAAACTTCTTGAAAAGCCACGTTTACTATTTCTATTTGCATTGAAATGATCGCGTTTATTACCTTGAATTTCTTTCTGATTATTGTTCATACTCATTTCAAAATTTTCCAATAAGTCAGCGCGTTCTTTTAGTAAATTCTTAAAATAATCTAGAGTACAAGAATTTCTCTGTTTCGCTCTCAATCGTTTCCACTCGCGAGACGTGTTTTTATCGAGTTTACTAGAAACCGTGTAGATAATTAACGTAACCCAATATTCAGTGGGCTCACCCAACTGTTTGAGGCTAACGAGATGTTTATAAAGATTGTCGCTTAAATTGCGAATTTTTGAAGTAGATTCGTCGATAATAGATTCCATGTTGAAAATAGCGTTAACGTGATTTTGAATTAAAAGGTTTACATTGTTGAAACGTTCGCATAAGGTGTTCCAAGCAATTACATAATTAGATGCGCAAAACTCTATTGATTGAAGTACCTGCTGCGCACACCCAATCAAAGAAGCACGTAGATAGTGAAATTTATGGATTTCGTTAACATTGGAATTATCGTGTATAAGAGTCAAAGTCAAAGTCAAAGTCAAGTATGCTTTATTGCCACAGAAAAATTCAAATAAATTTTATGGACAAAGCTAACTAAAATAAATAAACTAACCATAGTAGGGCAAATACAAAACAAAACAAAACTTAATATATTCAATAATATATACGATAAAAATAGAACAAGCAATTTTCAAATTGAAATTGGTCACGATTTAACAAAAAAACTATATTACAGAACATCATAAGCAGTTGAACTAGATCCACAGGAAGTACACAAAACATAGGATAAAGAAACCCAGTGTTATCAAAATATTAAACATACATTATAACGAAACGTGCTGATTGAAAAAATAAGGAAGGTCATGTCGGTGAACTTGACTCAAGCAATATGCATATGCTGCAGAGTTGAAAATACCGAGTAAAAGTAAACAAAACATAACTAAAATTGATAGCTAGGTATTTAATTTTGTGCAATTCCTGTATATCCGAAAAATCAGTAATTCGTCAAAAAGATAAACCTATACCTATTATAAAAAATATATATTATATAAAAAAATTTCACCGCCGCACATGAAGCCCAAGAAAATTAATGGAGGAAAAAATAAAATCTAATTCACGCAAAACTCATTTATAGAATAATAAGGTCTTTCTAGTAGGTAAGCCTTCGTTTTTTCACGAAATTTAGCAAATGTAGGGATGGATTTAAGATGTAGCGGGAGTGTATTGTATAACTTCTTGGAATTCTTGGAAATAGAATTTTTTGTTAATTCAGAGGAGGGAAAAGGAAGGTAGATGTCCTGACTCGAATTTCTTGTTGAGTACTCATGTTGTGGCCGGGAAATATGGTTCAATATTTGCGTATTAAACAAGTTGTTTCTAAAATAAACAAAGCAGGAAGCGTAAGAATTTTATATTTTTTAAAGTAGTATTCGCAATGAGCTCTGCCATTAAGACCAAATAAATAACGAATTGCTCTCTTTTGAAGTTTGAAAATGGTACGAAATTGCTCGGTGTTACAGCAGCCCCAAAAGGGAAGGCCGTAGCGAAGATGAGATTCAAACAAAGAGAAGTAAGTGAGCCTGGCAGTAGACAGATTTAGTTCCTTCGAAACCGATCGAATTGCGAAGCAGGCAGAAGAAAGCTTTTTTGTTAAAGAATCAGATGCAAATATTTCGCGGAAATCTAACCATGTTTGAAAAGAGCCATCGAATTTTGGCAGTTTTATTTCTGGAAGTTTTACACCAACTGTAGGATTTACATGAAAGTGTTGAGTTGAACTTAATTGATTAGAATGTACACTTCCCTCTGAGGAAATATTACATTTTTCGAATAATCCATTTGCGTTTGACAAAATAGAATAAAACCTGTTATTAAATTCTTCGCGTTCATGTAATTGACCCTCAAAATCGTCTAACTCGCTTTCTATTTGGATTTGAATATCGTCAAAATTTATGAGCAATGTTTTGGTATCGCTTATTCGCTGTTCAAGCTGAATCACTATTGAACGTTCTAACTTTTCAGTCGAGCTTTGCAAGCTTTCAATAGAATTAATGTATTTTTCGAAAATTGTTAACTTTGCTTTAAGAGAACTTCGTTTCTTTATTAAGGCCTTGACCTTGTCGCTTTCTGAATCATTTCCCATTTTTACAATGATCAAAACAAAGAATCTAAACCAATAAATCTATGAAACTGTAAATCGAATGTATTATGAAATTAATGAAACTAAAATATTAACAACGTATCTATCGCATAAAATAGTCGAACGTATCAAATGGTACTAAGGTAAACGGATTTTGTGATCGGAAGGAACTCACCGCACAAATTCTCTTTGCTCGTCGGCTGTCGCAGAACTTGGATGGTTCCGAAATTCCGAATCGCTTTTCTACGTCTTTGGGCTTTCCATTATCTCTGGCGGCAGCGGAATCAAATCTGCCTACCGCAGCGATTGGCTTTTCTCGTCTGATTTCTTCGTATTTTCGGCACCACGACTTGTATCATCCGGCTCGAAGGACCATGTAGCGTGTAGTGGACTGATGCACTGATTACTTTAAAATTAACGTTTTATTTTTCAAAATTTTAATAGGATTAATCAGAGAGAAATTAATAATAATAATTCAATGAAAACTCTGTCACTCCTGTCAGTCTTGTCAGGTGGATCTGCTGGTGACCGCCCTTCGTTCGGAGGGTCCCAAGAATACGGAACAATACTACTAAGTAGTATTGTCTTTGGTAATATTCAACTTGAGCTGATTTTTTTCAAGTATGCATACTATATATTTTGAGAACAAATTTTTGTACTTACTTACCTTTGGTACTTCTTTCTCCCTTGGTATTTCCAAATCATCTGAGCTCTTTAGTGACACCAAAAAATAATTTTTGTTATTAATTGTACACGCCAGGTAACAGTTTTTACTGGTTCAAGAAGGTAACAAGCTTGCCTATGGCTCGCTAGCCATTTCATTCAGTTGCCATTAAAAACTGTTTTATCTTGCTAATGTAAAATACTATAAATGCTAGAATCTTTATTACTTTAACATGTGATGGTCCAGGAGCCTGATCAATTTTCGTACTGGACCTCGGGCTAAGTTCAGCCAAATCCAACCCCGTTACTGCACCACTTCCTGTTAATTTTATTACTTCTTCTTCCAGCTCAGAAAGCGACTTATTCTCCCTTGCCTTCTTTTGGCAAATGCTTTCCATTCCGTGAATACCTTCATGAAACCATAAAAATCTTGGTAAATCTTTTTGTAATGGTTGGGTAACAGTACTTATCTAATGTCTTTCGATAGCTTATACATACCTACATTTTTCCAAGCTGTTTTATATCTTACTGGACCATCCCCACAAGAATTTAGGGCTTGCGTTAGTTCAAGCCATATGACTTCCAGCTCTTGGGGATCGCTGCTAGGATGCAGTTTTCCCGTTACAAGAATTTTGTTGTCGCGTAATACTTTATATAAATTTTATATTGCATTTTAGAGGTTCTTTTCTTTTCCATAATTACTAATTAATTAAAATATTTACTACCGGTGCGTGAGCGGGAGAATTTAAAAATGCTGAAAGTGTGGTTAGGATGATATTTTGACAGAAAATTGTGGCGTTGCCACATTTAAATATTGAATTCAATAACAGTTTTTCAATAGGTATTCAATATTTTACTTTTCAAGGGGGTCTCCGAAATAAGAAACCTTTTCAATATTGAAATATTTCAATAATCAATATTGACACATTTCAAGATTCAAGGGGTGCACCTGAATAAGGCTGATTAAGAACATAATAGCAGCGAATAATAACTACGATAAGAAGATTCACTCTCCGCGGCGGCACGTAAACGGTATGTCTCCTTCCCCGCGCGAAAACTAGCATGATACTGGCATGTGACCTTTGGACCCGGCGCACACTGGTCGAATTTCTAGGAAAGCTGGCCATATAAGGTTTACCAGAAATAAGATATAAAAGTTATTAAGTATTACACGTTTAATGTATCGTGTTTTAGACAAATAATTGTTGAATTTTTTGCTCATCTATATTTATATATAGGGAGTATCAATTATCACTAACGATAAAAATCATGTATAAAAATCATTTGTATGTTCTTACTTAAATCGTTCTAAAAAATGATTTTGAAAATTAAGGGCTCCTTCGTGGTAAAAAAAGGGTTTTAAATTTTTGATTTGATGATCCAAATTTTGTTTTTGCAACGGTTAATTCAGGAGTCTCACGAGCAAAATGAATGTTAAGCGGACGACAGAAACGCGTTGATGAGGGCCTGCAATTTTGCCATACGTGTATTTCAGAGTTATCGCTATTTTTAAAAATTAATCTAATAGGGACGAAACTAGTAAAAAATATAGAAGCATCAGTGCAGCTGTTGTTCAAAAATACTTGATTATATACTATCCCAATCAAAGCCATATTTACAAATTAAAACTAAATTATAAATTTTTATCTGCTGATTCCGCCAAAGTATTTATTACCTCTTTTTATAATAACATCAGACTTGCATCAGCAATAATGATTCTACCGAAATTTCAGCTTCAGTTTCACTTACTACAATATTATGGGATTAGGGGTGGTCGACAATAATCGATTATTTGATTCACTTTTAAGAAATTACCGATTAATCGGCTTATCGATTAATATTTCAGAAAATATCGATAATCGATTATTTCGATTAATCGATTATTCAGTTATTTGCGAACATATTAAGCGTTTAATCGATTATTCAATTTCTTGCCCACCCGTACCGATAAATTTACAACAAATATAGCTTTTAAAATTCCAGTTTAATGATGCGTTGCGTTAAGGGTAATTTAAATGACATTTGAAAATACTTTCAGTACAACATATGAAGCAAAAAAAAAAACAGAGAAACGTAAATGCTCAAACAAGACAGTAGCAGGGAAAACTGCGCACGTTACAAATTTAGCCAATAAGGGATCATTTCGACGCGCCATTTTCTATCAGTTGTTGCACAATTAGGTATAACCATATATTTAATACTACTATATCGTGAGTCGAGCCAAAATTTGTCCGAAATCAAAACGAGATAGAATGATCGATGTGTACTATCAGCGTTGAGCGCAAGTCAATTATTTCAACCAATAAGCGGTGCCCCTTCGATTATCGATCGCCTCCACGTGTGCGTGGTCGTATAGAGCGCCGAATAATTGCCACCTCGTTTGCCGTTTTGTTGTTTGTTGCCGTTTACCATATATTTAATAAATATATGCCGGTTACAGTATTAAAGTCATTGTGAGTCGTCCATTTTGGTGTTTACTGTTTGCTTTGTACTTTACTCAAATCGCTATACTTACTTTGTTTATTGTTATTTCGAAGTTTTTGCCGTTTTGTTGTTTGTTGCCGTTTACAGTCGTTCATTTTGGTGTTTACTGTTTGCTTTGTACTTTACTCAAATGCCTATACTTACTTTGTTTATTGTTATTTCAAACTTGGACAATTTGTCGGTGTGAACTTGTAGTGAAGATCATAGAATAAAATTATGCAAATTAATTATGGATTTGTACATAAATGTGAGATTTTTCCATGAAGCCAAGCAAATGTCGTCTAAAGAAGAATACCTATATAAGGCAAAAATACACTATTTTATTTAAGGGGCAATAAAATTAGAAGTGTCATAATATCATGTTTTATTTACCTCTTAACCCAAAAATATATAAATGAATATCTGCAGTTACATCCTGTTTGAAAACTAATGTTCATATTGTTTTGTAATGATATGTTGTTTTTCAATTATTTCTATCCACCACAAACATCTATTTATTTTTGGAATATCATTAATATTGTACGACAAATAAATTTCCTAAATTATATTGTTAACATAAATACTAATTTATGATGAGGGCGTTTCACACTGAGTTGGATTTCAAAATGTACATATCATATTTATGATTTTATTGATTTTAATATGTGAAATATACTATTTGCCTCGCTAGCTCATGCGCAAATTAACCAAAGTACACATCAAGCAAGTGCAATAATATAACACCAACACATAACCTCAACGGAGTGTTCGCACGTTAGCAGTATAGTACATCAGCCTTTATCTTTTTATTATGTATTTGGGCAAAACTATATAATAAAAAGGATCACTCTCCGCGGCGGCATGTCAACGGTGTATCTCCTTCCCCGCGCGAACATTAGCAGAATATCGGCAGGCCATGATACAAATAAAACAATCATGTTGGCAGGCGACCTTTGACGCGGTGGCCATAGACAAGCTCATCCTTTTGTCAGATTAATTTTCACGCCTAAATTCTATAGTTGAGTCAATATTCGATATAAGATAATATCGCTATTTTTTAGTTGTGTTGTATTACAAAATAGGAATGAAATATACAGTAAAAATATTGTGCGAGACCTTTAACCAATTTTAAAATTACGTAAAACGCCAAAATTTAACTGAATATTAAAAGATGGGGCAAATTCGAGCAACATTTTCTTCTTGATGTCTTTTGTCAGAATATTAGTATTCGGAAATCATTAACACAAAATCAAAATCTTTTCAATATTAGTTATTACATACCTTGAGTATTGTTATCAATAATAACTAATTAAAACCGTTAACAGATTTTTGAAACAGCCAGTTGAATACAAACTTTATCAAAATATTTATTTGGTGATAATAATTAAAAAAACCATAACGTAAGTTTGACAGGGCGCTGCAAACAATTCAGAAGATATCCATTGTGTTTTTCCAAAGCCAAATAGAGTATTAGTATTATGCTATAAATAATTTCGTCATAAATTGAATTAAATATACCGCAAACGAAAATATCGTTTATGGCCAGCTTTTATTTAAATTCAACCTGTGTGCGGCGAAGTTCGCCGATCGTTACCAGGCAACGAAGAAAATAAACGACGATTCCTTTGTAGCGCTCTCTTGCCATTGAGTGGGTCTTCTTGTCGTAGTTAATATTCGCTGATAATAGCATGAAGGCTTAAAGCAGTATGATCGTGTGCTTCCGAAGTGTCTCAATGACATATTCCATTTTCAAATTGTGCTTTTTGATCGGTTCCAATATAAGTTATTTTTTTGTGTTTGGCTTGTATTAGGACTCATTGTTCATAACTTACCGAATTAGTGGAATATTTGATAATGTTTGCTGCTCTGCCAATTTCTCAAATAATTCGGCTGTCATGTCCTCGTGACAGGAGCAGCGGATCGCCTGATGTTTTTGGCAGACAACAATAAATACCATCGTTTATTTTTAAGGTAGGCATTTTCCGCTAACCGCAACGGATGACATCATGGAGGGACATTAGGCAAATTAAATTATTGAACACATCTGCTATTGTCAACGGTCTACGAGAGGTGCTGATCACACAATTACCATTCAATTTAATATCAGTAGCTGAAAAAAATAAAAAAAAAACAACACAAATTTCACATCAAATAGATAAATCTGGGAGCGTCATAGTTGAAACAAGCGAGGCAGCGTAGTATTCGTTTAAATAAATTATACTGGTCATATCAAATTGATATTTGAAAAAAAAACGGAGCACTTAATAGTAAGAATTTAGTTGAACAATTGCAATATTGTCTTTTCTCTATCTTAATTCAAACAGATACCTCTCATTCTCGTGCAAATCGGTATTCTAGGGAGTATTATAATTTTTGACATATTATGAATGTTAATGTTCCCTAACCCGAAAACTTCTAAAAACGATTTTGTTAAGCCCAAATAGATATATGATCTGAAGATCATATACCTAAACGAAATTCCCCATCGGCCAAGACTTACAGAAATTTGCTAACTCATTTCACTATCCAGTTGCATTCCTCACATATGACATCGAAAGCATACAATATATTTTTCCGACATTAAGAAAAGCTGGTTAGAATCGCATCAATTCTATCGTCTTTAAGTCGATGATTCTCTACACCAAAAATCGATAATAGTAGCAGAGAGTGTGTTGAAAGCATTATCAGACAACCTCACGAGTACCCCCGCTAAGAGTTATAATCTTCAATTGAATTTCTTCTCACACCGAATAGTCACTCATTAATATTTAAGAATTTGCTCACATGTCAGATATGCAGAGGTACAGGGTTATTCATTATAAATGGACACCTCCCTTAACTTGGTTATTTTTAAAGATAGAGAAATAATTTTTTTATCGACATGTAGGTAATCATCTTATTTTTTTTATTTGTAATGATAATATTATACAGGGTGGCCCATAAGCAAATGCCAATATAAAATTACATTTTTTTAAATGGAACACCATGTATATTACTGCATTTTTGGATTCTACTTAAAATTCTAAGCATATTTTATGTATGATGTTATACCTCTAGAGTTAATAGTTTCACAGCTATAAACAGTTGAAAATCGGTACTTTGACTACTTTCCACCCTGGTAGCAAGAAGATCAATAGAGATTGAGTAAAATGAATTTCACATTCCTATCTTAACTTTTCAAGCGCTATCTGATGGTGCTAACTGATGGTACCTACCAAGGTACCAGATTTGGTACCCATGGTACCGCCTGCCAGTTAGCCCCATCAGATAGGACTTGAAAAGTTAAGATAGGAATGTGAAATTCATTTTACTCCATCTCTAATGATCTACTTGCTACCAAGGTGAAAATTAGCCAAAGTACTGATTTTCAACTGTTTATAGCTGTTAAACTACCAACTCTAGAGATATAACATCATACATATAATATGCTTAGAATTTTAAGTAGAATCCAAAAATGCAATAATATACAGGGAGTTCCATTTAAAAAAATATAACCTTATATTGGCATTTGCTTATGGGACACCCTGTATAATATTTTCATAACTAATAAAAAAATTAAGATGATTACCTACAAGTCGATAAAAAAATTATCCCTCTATCTTTAAAAATAACCAAGTTAAGGGGCGTGTCCATTTATAATGAATATCCCTGTACAAGTCTTATTCTCAAACTTATCCGTTTTTAACAATTGATGCCATTTTAGTAAATACTCAAGTTTGGATTGATTCTTTCCCCCAAAATAGCTACTCGTATCAATATCAGTATCAAAAGGGGTGACCCTAGCGGGCCTCGCACCTAGACCACCAATTAAGCACGTTGTGCCTCTGACCCGCATTCACGCCTTGGTGAGCCTCTTCGCGGGCCTATATATTATAAGCCTCTTTTGTCTCATCCCGTCTGCCATACCTCGTCAGCCCGGCTCACCATCCTTCTTCTTCTTCTTCTTCTTCTTCTTTCTCTTTTCTTTAGACTTATGCCAGGTTTCTGAAGTACCAGATATCTATTGTATAAAGTTATAAAGCCTATAATTACTATGGTTACAATTTTATTAACAATCGTTGTCATAGGAAATATTTGAAGAATAAAGTTATCCATACTTTGAGAAACTGGACATTAGTCTTGTTTCTTCTACTATTCACCTCTTGGAAAGCAGATGTCCAGCTTTCTTGCCATCTCTTGGGGGGTCGGCCGGGAGGTCTCCTTGAATTTGGTTTTCCATCCTTTGCCCATCCTTCTTCCATCATTCTGTCGACATGGTCTCTCCAATATCGTCGTCTCGATATCGTGAATCGTACTATGTCTTGAATTTTCAGGTCATTTCTTATAACTTCGCTCCTTATTTGGTCTCTTAAGCTTACTCCTTTAATAGTTCTCAATGTTTTCATCTCTGCTGCCCTCATCATGTTCTTCGTTTTCGTTGTGTCCGCTCGAGTTTCCACTGCATATGTAAGTATAGGTGTTACGACTGTTTTGTATATGCAGACTTTACTATCGGTGGACATATAATTGTTTTTCCATATGAGATCCCTCAGATAACCAGATATTCTTGAGGCTTTATTTACTTGGGTTAGTACCTCTTGTTGTAATCTTTTGGAGCTTGTGATCTCAATTCCTAAGTATGTACATTGCATACACTGGTGAAAGGCGTTGTTGTATACAGCTAATTTACATCTTGTAGGCTCCCTTGCTATGACCATTGATTCTATTTTTCCTACAGATATCTGCATATTAAGGTTTTCCGCTGTTGTTTGAAACCGATATAGCAATCGCTGTAGGTCGTCCTCGTTATCGGCTATCAAGATTGGGTCATCAGCGTAGCATAATGTCTTTATTGATCTTTGTCCCATCCTGTATCCTCCAGAGACTTCTTTTACGCTATTTATTATCTTATCCATAATTGGATTAAACAAGATAGGGCTCAGACTGTCATCTTGGCGAATTCCTGTTAGTATTGGAGTATTGAAGCCCTGTGATATTTTGATTTGTGTTTTGTTGTTTTTATTGAGCTCTTTTATTAGGTTAATGTAATTTGCGGGTATCCTGTGTTCCCGAAGTATATCAATGATATCGGCTATTTGAACTCTATCAAATGCTTTCTTGAGATCGACAAAGCAAAGGAACAGATGTTTTTGATATTCAATGGATTTTTCAATCATTTTTGCCTGAGGATGAAAATTGCGTCTATTGCCGACCTATTCGGTCTGAAGTCTTGTTGTTCTTCGCTTATTTCTATCCTATTCATTATTTTTTTTTGTAATGATTTTGGTCAACAGCTTACTTATGCTGGTTAGCAAAGATATCATTCTATAATTTTCTGGATCATTTTTGTTTCCCTGTTTATAGATTGGAATTGTGATGCTGTTTTTCCAATCAGTAAGAACTTTTTGGGTCGAGATAATTTATTGAAATAATAGTGTGATCGCTGTTTCTAATTCAGGTCCTCCGTACTTAAGCAGTTCGTTAACGATTCGATCAGGGCCAGGGGACTTTCTGTTAGTGCTAGTGCCTTATGTACTTCTTCGTGTGTTATGTTATCTTCATCTAAAAGTTCTTCTATGTAGGTATTGCCTGCGTAATCTTCGTTATCACTTGCTCGTGGTCCGTATAGGTCCCTTACGTACGTGGCAGACGTGGCTCACCATCCAAGTCTCCAAAGCCTTTCACGAGCACACTGGGCAATCCCCACACAGGGATTAACCCATGTATGGACGCGCGGAGCCTTCTCTGGCTAAGGGGTCCGCGGCCTCGTTTCCCGGCAAATCTGAGCGACCAGCGTAACATTTTATGCTTTGCAAGTTCAATCAGCCAGCTCCTGCACTCGCTCACTAACAAGGAGCAAGTGCGGACTGACTTCAGTGCCATGAGTGTGGCCTTGCTGTCGGAGAAAAATCAAATTCTCTTGCCACCGACATTGAACCTTAATATCTCCCAAGCCCATCATGATCGCAAACATTTCCACTTGAAAACCCGTGGAGTGGATAATATTCATCTCAGAGCCTCACAGTACACACCAGCTACAGACTGTCGTCCCATTTTGGACCCATTTGTAAACCAGACTAGTCTGTCCCAGAGTCCCATTCTTCCCTATAGCCAGCCCTCCTTCGTAGGGAAGAGTAAGTTTAGCCCCTCGTGGAAATTTATGTCTAGAGGCTGAGCCATAACTCTGAGCAGGTTTGTGCAATCAACTGTTTTCGTGTACTTCGCGATGCAACCAATCGTTGGATGGTCTAGAGTTCTGCATGGTTAGCCTTCACTTCGGCAACCTGAGTTCAAACCCCGTCGTTTTTTTTAAGGTTATATTTCTAAACAGTTTTTTTCTTGATTTTGGGAATGTATTGGGTTAGTTTTGGTTAGCACTTGGTTAGTTTCCTTTTCTTGAGCCCCCGTAGCGAGCAAAGCGAGCAGAGGGCCATGCGAAAAGTGAATTTAGGCAACCCACATTACTTCTGCTGAGAGTTGTGGCTCAGTCCCTAGACGTAAGTCTCGTGGGAGGCTATCTCAAGGACTTGGCATGCCCAGGATAGTTAGCTCCCCAAACAGGTCCCGCCATATACTGCAGTGGCCATGTTAAAAGCCATTGTCCCTCCACATCCCCGCATCAGCCGATCTCAAGACCGCTCTAGCCGCCTCATGCTCCATCCGTTCCACCGGTGGAGGCAAACCCACCAGCGCCTCCAAGGCCTTCGTGGGTACTGTCTCCATGGCCCCGGTGATATAGAGGTATGCGAGTCACTGCAGTTTTTTCAGCACTACTGTAGACGCCATTTTAATGGCTACTCGTAAGACGTAATGCAGAAATAATGTTGTGCAAAAAGAGCTTAGCTCTTAGTAGAGGTCTTTAAAATAACATGCAATTACCTTTTTGCGGAAACGGCTATGCTCTCCTTGCTTTAAATTGAATGCCTATTGTTTATTATATTTGACATTAAAATTTTACAAAAAAAAAATGCATTTATTGTTTGAATATGCATATTTTATAGCCTCAGTTAAATTTATAATCTTCAGGCATTTTAAAGCACCATATTAACAGCAGGAAAATCAAACTGAATATAAACCCAGCATTATCGATTTGCATTAAAGATTTAAACTATCGTATTTCAAAAATGTGTGTATTATTTGGGTAAACATTTTTTGAATAAATACGTTTATCTGTAGTCATATAAAAGCAACTACGAATGTTTTGAAATAATTCGTGAAATGTTCACAATTTCAAAGGGCACAAGCAATAAATATACGAACGAAATTTCTGGAAGTAAGAGGATGAAAACATTTCTGATGATAATATTTGCCAGGAACGCAAGTTTTTAACATGTACGTGACTAAATTGTACGTAATATTTGCCTACCACAGAAAGTCCCGTTTATTCATCAAATGCCCTTCTCCAAATATTTTGCAATTTAACCATCCACAAATATTTTATATTATATCAGTTAAGGATAAATGACTTTTAGAGGTATTACAGGTTTCGTTGCATTTGATGTGGAATACAAGTTGAGCTTTAAAGGAGTCGCAATTAATAAAACACTTACCTACTTTCATATAAACATACGTAAAGGTCTATTAGAAGCATTGACAACTTATGCATAAATGGGTCTTCCAGAAGAGAAGAATATGTATATGTATGTATGCGTATAATGACGGTAAAAAGATATGGATATAGAATACAATTAAGACAGCGTATCAAACGTTAAGGAACGGTAGTGCTGCAACGAAGTTACCTTGATTACGGTATCCGCGAGTCCAATCATCAGGATCTTCTAAACGGCCCAACAGCGAGCGGTCCAAAATTGCTTCTCCTGACAGTTGTGGATACACGCTCCCTGACAAAGAGGAGGTCTGCGGAAACATGAAGCGATGGCTATAAGGATCGAACGATAACGGTATTATAGGGTAATAGCGGTACAAAGGATGCGGTGCGACAATAGTAAATGATCTGACGAGGCTTCCCGAATGGATAAAATGCAAATTGCGTAATGCGCGTGCGCGTCACTGCTTTTCAGTCGTACTTCGCTACTACGATTTTATGCCTTCGTGATGGCGGTAGGCAAGGTAAAGAACAGTGGCAGGAAGTGGTGTGGGTTTCAGCTAGGCGGCTTACATCGGTAGTATTGGCAGCGGTTCCTAGACGTTTGTTCTGGTCAGCTTGGCTGCCTCTTCGAGAACCCGGGTGGATCCTGCCGGTTTAGCTCGATGCGGCGCGGCGGTTGGTGGGGATCGCGTCACGGCCGGCCGTGGCGCGGTGTTCTATCGGTACTACGCGAGAACTGCGGAAAATACAAAACCGTTTCCCCGCAACGGAATATTTTATAGAATTGGCTTCAGAGTATTTAAATTAGATAAAATCGACAAAGAATGACGTCAATAGCCCGTAAAATAAGAAAGTTAAAACCGAGAGTTTATGCCCTAAAAATATAGTAACTTCGTTACACACCACCAGAAAAATATTTATTCGTAAATATTTTATTCCTAAAACTAAAAAAAAAAACTAATAATGGCGAAACTAATATGGCCTCTTCTTAGAGTCTTCTTCCGGTCTGGTCTGGTTCCATCAGACCCATTCCGGGTCTAGTGTGGTCATCGGGTGTCACTGGTTAGAGGATTACTAGTTCAACCGAAATAAATAATACATTTCGGAAAAAAAAAATGATCATAAAAAATGGTTAGGCGTCTGAAGTTTCTTGATCTTTGACTTATACTCCAACCATGTGAAATGATGAACAGAGCTATGAATTATTTCAATGAGTATTTACAAGTGCTTAATTCTTATTACTCCAAATACATATATCAACTATTGATGTCAAAAAAACATTAAGTCTTAGGCACTTCACTGAAAAGTTTATCGAATTGTTTCATTTTCAAAATGTGCGGAAACAAAATAGATGAGTCAAATCCAACATAAATTAAACCAAGATAAGCTGCTGAAATTTAAAAAATTATATGCCTACATTAATTTATTGTCTGGGAAATTCTCATACATCCTCAAGGATGGCTTTTAATAAAATAATCAAACCAATCCTTTAGCAGAAATATTTCAATAAAATTTTTGATTTGATAGGCCAGTTTTTTTTAAAAGAATATTAGCAGACCATTAGTTTTGAAGCTAGAACTTTAATTACCCCATGAAGACAAAAATAATTTCTGGCATAATTAAGGTGTCAGTGGTCATCTGTTTGAAATACAGACGCAAAAGATATTTTTGCATATACCTTATACCAGTCACACGCCTGTTTGAGTAAGTATGTCCATCATGATATTTGCAGCACGGGCCGAATTTTTTAGGCCCGCCCGTCCCAACTCGGGTACAAGAATCAGTCACTATAGCCCGGTTGAATTTAAGCAAAATGCACCGCGCCTCGGTCAATTGAATAATTTTCGCTGCTTTGATTGGTCTAGACCGAGCGCAGGTACGTTTTGCCACACTTGACTGAAACGCGGTGCAATATGCCACGTCCTCTTCAACGTGGGATCGAATCGGCAGAATTACCCATGTGTTCGCGGTACACTGGATCGCTTCCAACCGTTTGATAGGTCAGTGGTTAGATAGTGTGCTTGTGATGCGAAGGTTTCGATCCCCGTCAGTGCCAAGCTATATTTTTAATTCTTTTTTAGGTTATGATTGTTAAAAGTTTTTTTTCTTGATTTTGGGTATGTCTTAGATTAGTTTTGGTTAGCACTTGGTTAGTTCCTGTTTTTTGAGCCCCCGTAGCGAGCGAAGCGAGCGGAGAGCCATGCGAAATAAGTTAATTATTGCCGACATTCGGCCATCCTGACAAAGGATACGATGAAAATATTGACATAATTGAGCAATATGAAATAAAAAGCTAAACAAAAGCATAGCATGTACCATGTACTAGCGCGTGGCAAAGCGACACAATATGCACCTCGTTTTAATCGTTGTTGCCAAAATATACCTGCACTCGAGGCATGACCAGTCAGGACCATGGAAATCCCATGCTGAAGAGGGCATGGCATATTGCACCGCGTTTCAGTCAAGTGTGGCAAGACGTACCTGCGCTCGGTCTAGACCAATCAAAGCAGCGAAAATGATTTCATTGACTGAGGCGCGGTGCATTGTGCTTAAATGCTGCCCGGACCGTCTGTCGGGCTGGGCCGAGCAGGGCCGCAGCCCGACCGAAACGGGCCGGCACGTTCAGAGCACTATCTCTCGTTGAAGTATGTGTTCTGAAACTACAGGAACAAAATTTAAAATGAGAAATTCATTGAATGGTTCGTTTTGCTATGTCGGCCAGATAACTTTCTACTAAGTAGTGAAACTAAGATTTGAGCTTTCTCCAATATTGGTAGACGTTTGTTTCATTTTTTGTTTTTCCCTGTTACATAAGTTTTGAGAAAAAGTTGGACATTACTTTTCTGAAACTGAATAAACTTTTATTGACACAACTTAATATATGTATAACATCAATTCTTATTCTACCATAATAATTTAGTTTATTGCCGCTAAAGGTCCATGTTCTTCAATATTTCGCAATACACGACTAACTGGTCTCATGAGATTTTGGGCGTCATTTATATTAATTTCTCTTACTTTTCGGAAGATTCGCTGCCGAAGGTCGTGCTCGTTTCGGGCTTCCCAACCGTTGTTGTCGTAGACTTTCTGAGCCAATCGAGCCCAAAAAGTTTCAATTGGCCTGGCTCGAGGGACATTGGGGGGGGGTTATCAATCCTGGGCACATACGGAATGTTCCGGGCTTCCAGCCAGTCAAGTGTAGCTCTGGCATAATGTGCTGATGCTAGATGCGGCCAAAATATATAATTTCCATCGCCGTGATGCTGGTTGATAAAATTAACTAATTTTGTGAGACCAGTCTCTAATATAGACCTCAGCATTCACTGCCTCTCCTCTTACGCGACTAACAAAAGACCTGGATACACCTCTTTCCGATATGGCACACCAGAGATAATTTTTCTGCAAATTTAGCTTTGACTTTATATCTAACTTCATTTGGGGTCTCATCTATATTGTCGGTGTAAAATTTAGAATTTCCAGGCAGTTCTGCATGGCTAAGGGTAAAATATTTTTCATCATCCATGACAATGTATCTGTTATTTGCGAAGTGAATTCGTCTTAAATTGCGACATCATCTGGGTATTCTTACTAACTGAGCTTCGGTATATTTGGGTGCCTTTTTTCTTTTTCGATACTTTAAACCACTTCTAGCGTTATATCGACAAACCGTGGCGTTGGAAATTCGAAAACGAGGAGCAACCTTTCTTGTAGATTGTCCAATGATATTTTTCATTGTTTGAGCCAGCCTGTCCTGCTGTGCTTGAGACAACTTGCGTCGTCGTCCACTTTTCGGGAGGTTCTCACAAGGGATTCCTTCTTCACTTTTTCGAATTGTACGATAAATTGTTGCTTTTGAAATATTTTCGCCTTGAAAAAGCCTTACTATTGCATTTTTGGGCATTTGCCCAACAAATCTATGAATACATTTGCGAATATCTAGCTTGTATGCCATTGCGAAGCGAATTGTCAACAATACGGCATGTTTGACAAAATGTCAAAACTCCTAGCAACAGTAAATTCCAAGGATGATTATTTGATGTACTGCATTTCTACTTTTGTAAAGCACCTCGAATTTTTTTCTCAAAACTTATGAAACAGGGGTTACTATAATTATACTGGTATGCTCTTAATATTTTACGTTTTTGTAAGATTTTATTTACCCATTTCTCTTTGCGGCCTCATCGACACTCAATGTGCATACTCACCAAGCGATATCACTATAATTACTAGATCTTTATTATTAAAATTAAAAATATATAAATTCATTGTTTAAATTCACTGAGGTCAATTTGCTATGTTAATAAGCAAGTATTTGAAAAATAATTCACGCAAGTGTCATTGCCGATAGTTTGGGTTAGTTTGAAATATCTTTCTATATCTGATAATATGAATCATTCCTTAGTGTCATTGTATTCTCTCATTCGCAGAAAAGTGAAATAAGCAACTACTTAATAGAGTTTCACAATATCGTTCGATTTGATATATTGCTCCATTTCTCAAATACCTTCATTTTTTTGATGCAAATAAAAATAGAATAAGAATTCTTTTGAGTAGCACAAAGCGAGATTTAGACGATTCCACATATTGGACCCAATAACAGAATTCAGTAACTGGATAGCCATGCTGATTTCATTTAAACACTTTCAGAAACTAGGTCCGATCGCTGCTAAATTACAGTGCAGTCTAGTTTGCACTAACACTCAGGTTGTTGTTGCTTCATTGCATAAAATTAATATTAAATAAAAACTAAAATTGCAGCACTTATTAAAAAGCCCAATTATAATTTTATTAAGAGACTTAAAATTGAAAGATCTGTCAGAATTAGAGATGTCAAAAGCATAAGAGCCAAGAAATTATTTAATTTTGGTTTCAAAAAATATATACAAAGAAAGCGATGCAATGAGAGACCCTATATCAGTCATAATAGGAGTAAATTCAGAAATTATGAGGCCATTTAAGTAAATATCTTAAGCTAAGTTCAGTTCTCGAAACTAAATTGGAGCTCTAGCTCTAAAACCTATTTAATTATAAACATTTCCTTTTATTTAAGCAACCACATGTGTAACCTCCTTCACCCTTTCCGGAGGCCAATTAAATTAAAAATAATTGTCAAAACCGATGGTCAAATCACTATAGTGAAATGTAAATGTAAATTCTTAGATTAAACAGTAATTAATCAGAGAAGTATTAATATGTCATGTAATGCCATTATGTGTGCCCTTATTTTGAGAATTAATCAATATTTAAATAAAACACCCACATCCTTGAGATCAGCCCGTTCCGACCATAGGGTTCTATAAAATAAACTTTCTCAATAATTGAGCGGAATTTCATCCAAAATCCAAGTGTCTTGTATTTTTTTAGTTTTATTATATTATAATAGGTGTAGAAAACTTAATAGTGATTTTATTAATTACATTTTACCCTAAACAATATGAAAATAAAATATCTATATATTTCCATTCAAACTAATTTGATAATCATTGATATATTATGACTGAAAAGGATTTATTTCAAATTGATTTATTACTAAAATATACAATTGTGTTTATTTCGACCTATAGAGTTATTAAGTCTTGTTTACTATTGTTCCACGTGTAAATAACTGGTTTAACATTTTGAGATTTCAGTGTTGATTTATTCATGCTAATAAATTCGGGATTTTAATTATTTACGACCTCTCTTTTAATCAGGTTCATTTCAGATTTAATAGCTATATATGGATAACGATGGTAGAGGCAATAAATCAGTTATGGAAATATCAATAAATATGATAATCGACTGGGAATTTGGATCCTAAAAGCTAAAAGTCTTGCGACGCAGTTTTTACCGATTTAGTATACTCAGATGATTACTGAAGTATATTCATGAATAAGCAAATACGATTTGAGGTAGAACCACTTTACTTTAAGCTGGAAAATGTCGACGAATATAGCGCAAACAAACAGTTACTCTAAAACAAAATTGCCTGTAATAGAGGAATAAAGAAAATGGAGAATTATAAAAATTTATTTATTTTTATTTATCGTATGGCATTATTACGAAAGCGTAGAAGGGCCACAACCATATTTTTTTTCGTATTCACACTTTTTTTACGAAATTTCGGAAAATAAGTGTAAATTTCACGTTATTCGTAAAAAAAGTGTGAATTTCGTAAAAAGTTTGTGAATTCACACTTTTTTTACAAAATTTCTTAAAAAGTTTGTGAATTCACACTCTTTCTACGAAGTTTCGTAAAAAAAGTGTAAATTTCAGGTTTTTCGTAAAAAAAGTGTGAATTTCGTAAAAAATTTGTGAATTCACACGTTTTTTACAAAATTTCGTAAAAAAAGTGTAAATTTTAGCTTTTTTGCAAAAAATGTGAATTCACAAACTTTTTACGAAATTTACACTATTTTTTCAAAATTCCGCACAAAAAGTGTGAATTCCGTAAAAAGATTGTAAATTGCCAATGGCCGTTACATTCTCCATTCATTGTCACGGTAGCTTCGCCTAAACGCGCATCGCATGTGATTTTCAGTGCATCTTAATGCAGTTTTTTTGAACAGAGGATACAATGGAGGAGGTAAGGGTTTACAATTCTCTATAGCTTTCTGCAGTTGATCGGAATAACATTAATTATTAGGTAGGTAGATTCTTTATTTTGACACAAATGCAAACGAGCTATTTATGTATTAGTATTAGGGCAGAGTACAATGCATTTCATTTTGCCCAGAACAAGTGAAATTCACTTGCCCCAAATTACATAAACTTTATAGAAAAAGTAAAATTACTTAAAATAAAAAAAGTGTTGTGCGCTATGCCCATATCTGAAGTGAAACTTCTTAAACTTAAACGCCCTAGCCTTATACATATCGCAACGGATTTGGTTAAAAAGTAGTTTTTTAAAATATATCACTTAATTAACAAAAAGGGAAGGCCTAAATGGAAAAAAAATGTTCTTCATAAAAGTTTCGCTTATGTCTTGACAAGGAAATAGATCAAATCCCATATTTTTTGCTTGTAAACTAACAAAGATATCACAATAAAATCTTATACATATCGTAACGGATTTGGTTAAAAAGTAGTTCTTTTTTTTAAATATATCACTCAATTGACAAAAAAGGAAGGCCTAAATGAAAAAAAATATTCTTCATAAAAGTTCCGCTTATGTCCTGACAAGGTAATAGAGCAAATCCCATATTTTTTGCTTGTAAACTAACAAAGATATCACAATAAAACATCGTGACCGTTTTTCGTGACCGCTCGTCGTGTCGCCGTTTTTCGGGACATCTCGCCGTGTCGCGACCATCAAATTTTACTCCCGGCGCGCGTTAAGAAGTTTCACTTCAAAATACCTAAATTTTATGTAAGTAGTGCCTATTTTTAGGTAAATATTACATTTATGTATTTTTTCAAAAATGTTTAATTGCACTTTGCTTCGCTATTTTACTTTACCCCGATCCTTACACCGTCAAAATTATATTTTGTACATTTTTCGTAACTATAATTTTTAGGTTATCGGTGGCTATTTCTTGGATGCCTTAAGAATCACAGGTGGATGTCCTAAAACTGTTCGTTCTGATAGCGGTACGGAAAATGGTGTAGTAGAACGTCTTCAAAAACATTGCACGAAACCTTTAATACTGAAAGAAATGGTAGACCGCCCCATCTATATGGAAAAAGCACCCATAACCAACGAATTGAATCTTGGTGGGGTATGCTTCGAAAACACTGCGTTAAATTTTGGATGAATATTTTTCAATCTTTAAAAGAAGAAAAATTTTTTAAGGATCCACCCTTGACAAAATGTTAATTCAGTTTTGCTTTTCCGCCATTATAAAGGTAGGTAAATAACTACACCATTCTAGGAACCTATTAATAATCGCGTCAATATTTATTTATGTATTTATTTATTAAAATCAAGAACGCGAGAGCGTCGCATATATCAAAAGAATATTTCCTTATTTTTTGTACTTTTGTACCTACTATAATATAGTAGGTACAAAAGTACAGAAAATAATATAATAGGTACAAAAGTATAGAAAATAAGGAAATATTCTTTTGATATATGCGACGCTCTCGCGTTCTTGATTTAGATAAATAAATATTGACTCGCTTCTCTTGAAACAAGAGAATTTATCGAGCAATTGCTCCTATTGTAAGCAATTTTCTTTTAATTATAATCAGAATCTTTAATGAAGGACGCGGGGATTTTGTATATTTCATTACAATAATTTCCTTAGCCAAGAATATAAAACTGTTTTTAAGTGCGAGACTGATGTGAGTTAACAGTATGTTTTTCAGATAGGGCATTAGATTTTCTAAAAGGGTGAATGGATTACATATACAGGGTGCTTCACCATATTTTCCCACCCCCTTGCTATTGCAGATATAAAATAGGTTTAAATACAAAAGTTGCATAATTTACTACAAGATTTAAGAAAATATAACCTAAATTTTTATAATGTTATCCTATATGCCAAATTTTGGCAGCAACTTTTTTATTTTAAATGAAACACTGTATATTTTTTAAAACTTCCATAGATCTTTCTTTTCCGATTCCAAAAATGCCAGACTTAATGCCTTTATCTCTCACCGTTTTTTGTTAAAATTCACAAAATACTGCCATATAAGCAATGTATTAAAGAGAGATTTTCTATCTTGTTCAACGTACTCATCACTTTTATTGAGCGGTTATGCATGGGTATAAAGAGATAATAATACCAAAGTTTGTATTTTTTGATTCAGCAACGAGTTTAAAAAATATGTACAGGGTGTTCTATTTAAAATAAACAAGTTTCTGGCAAAATTTGACATAGAATAGGTAACGATAAATCATTTTGGATTATATTTTCATAAATTTTATAAAAAAGTGTACACCTTTTCTGTAAGTAGCTCCAATAATAAGGAAAATAAGGGGGGAGGGATATGGTTGAATCAACTGTACCTATACCTATGTAACTACTTTGCGCACTGATTTGCGTGCTCAAAAGCTGAACTTCGCACATAATTACCTACCGAGATATCGTAGGTACAACCTCACTTTGTTTATTTCACTATTTATTTATACATTATTTTTCACTGAATTTAAAGATAGTGGACGTCTTAGAAAAATAGGCATATAAACACATAGAAAGATAAAAATGGCGGTAAAATGGCAGAAAACAAAAAATATATATATTTTATATTGTTTTTGCGCATGCCCTACAAAAGAAAGTTCAGCCATTTATGCAACACCGGTGGAAAACCGGAAAAAAACTGCTGATTTATTAAACTTGAAGGTGAAGAGGCGGACTCCCGCGGCTCCCGCGGAAGTCTTGTACGTCCTGTAGCAGCTAAAACTCTCTAATGTCACGCCAAATGACTATTCTTACAGTAACTAATATGAACCCGACTTTATTTTATTTATTTTTAGACTGAACTGGAACAAGTTGTTCAGGAATGGAATATTCATAAAATAAGTAAGACAAGAAACAGTATTTCCCCAACTGGAAGACCTGTTTTGATGTACGAGGTTCCGTCTTTATATGGAGCTAAAAGTTATTTAGTGCCAGTACCTACATTTGCTATTGAAAAACTTTCCTCAAATTGCACATTTTCAAATTATCCTTGCAATGAAGATTTTTATGAACTTTGTACAATTTTAATAGAAGAACTGCAATACAGCCAAAATAACAATTCCACTGATTGCATAGAATTGTATAAAAAATTAAGAGCAGATTTACATAATATTTAACATTACTGTTTAATATATTTAGTTTATAGTCACATCATCACAAAACCAAAACTCAGTTTTCGTGGTGCATTGACCCTGATTTAGGTATAGGTAGGTAAGTACTTACCTGTAATATTTTGGTTTTGTTGACATTAAAACAATTTGCAATTTCTGTTTGATGTTTGCAGAGAACTAATTAATAAAATAATGCTTTTGATGAAGGTGCAATGTATAATTTTTGGGACACTCTGTATTATTACACTTTGTGTTATATTTTGAAACTTGAATCAAACAATAAAACAACGTTTTTGCACTTTAGGGATTTTGGGGTAAAAGTGTCACCGTTTATCCCCGACATTCACAACAGATAAAGAGGGGATAAAAATTTTAAAGAATTCCCTGTTTCAAGGAGAACCAAAGATAAAATGTAAAAAAAAAATCGAACAGCAGGGATAAATTGTAAAAAGAAAAATTCAATACTTATCCATCTTTAGAGCTTTCTTTATATGGACTCCAATAATTGAACTACGTATGCATGTGTTCAATAGTTTTCAATATTTTGCTTGTAGTAGATTATTTTAGTAGATTCCCAAGCTACATGAATGCCACTTAGTCAATAATTTATTATTGATTTTATAGCAAAAAAGGTCCAAAGGTGCGAAAAATAGTGATAACCTAGATAACAGTGTGTTTTTATCCATCGACGAAATGTAGCCCTCGCTACGCTCGTAGTACAAACTTTTCACCCCAGGATAAAAAAAGTGCTACTTTTATTTCTCGGTGTATAATATACTATTTTTCCATTTGTAGATACATACTACCAAAAATCACAGTACTTGTTAAAAAATTAAAAACCATTTATAAAATAAAAACGTTTTATTGAGTACTCTCAACAACTTAAACAATTTTTTTTTAACTTAGTTAAATGGAACAAAAACCTAATACTACTAGGGAGGGAAGGTGCAATGCAGACAAAATGCGGTTACTTAAGCATTTTGAAATACCAGGCCTTAACCCCTTGCCTTAATATAACACGTATTTTATTTTTGTATAACATATCTACCTACAATTTTAATTACCTAAAATTAGGAACATAGGTAATCTTAATAATTAACCTACTGCAAAACTGTAACAATGCTTGTCACTTATTACTAACTTTAAAAAGAACTGGTCTTCAACTTCGTTGATAGAAGAAATAACCCTGTTACAGTATTTCATAAAAATATGGCCAGTGAACACGATCCACTTTCGTTTTAAAACTTTTGTGACCTTATAGGCAATCAATCTCTGACCCAAAGTTTACCCACTACAATTAAGTATGTAGTAAAAAAATTATAGTTTTTATTTGTCACTACCTCAACCTCTACCTACCTCGATTTTTTTTCGCTGCACTTTTATTGCACTAGTGCACCCTGAGTGTACGTACCTCTGTCTTTTTCTAGCCAGAAATATAAAGTATAGAGATACACCCAGTGCAGACTGGTGCAATCAAATAACGATATAAGACACGAGTGTGACACAGTGTTTAATTTTAAATTATGTCCATCACCCAAATGCCTGCATCTAGAATATTGTTTAATTCTGATCTGAAAACCATAAAACTTTCTTAAGAAATTGAAAGGGGTAGTAAATTGGTGCAGGTATGCGCAACTGCCGCTCGACTTAAACCCGTGATAGAATTAAAATCTACATTTGATTTCACCATTCGCTAAATTCGAACCCGTGCAAAACCGAAGAAATGCGGATCTGGATTTTTCATCGCTTTCCTTGATAATTTTTTTTAGGAACGGGGCGACCCTCTTTTTTTCTTCAGTTAAGCTCTCCGGAATTTTTAAAATGGACAAGATATTTTTATCCGTCGGAGCATGTTTTGAATATATTTTGCTCAAGTCTAAGATGCATTGAAAATCACATGCGATGCGCGTTTAGGCGGAGCTACCGTGACAATGAATGGAAATCGTAACGGCCATTGGCAATTTACAATCTTTTTACGAAATTCACACTTTTTGTACGAAATTTTGAAAAAATAGTATTAATTTCGTAAAAAGTTTGTGAATTCACACTTTTTTTACAAAAAAGCTAAAATTTACACTTTTTTTACGAAATTTTGTAAAAAGGTGTGAATTCACAAATTTTTTACGAAATTCACACTTTTTTTACGAAAAACCTGAAATTTACGCTTTTTTTACGAAATTTCGTAGAAAAAGTGTGAATTCACAAACTTTTTATGAAATTCACACTTTTTTTACGAAAAACCTGAAATTTACACTTTTTTTCCGAAATTTCGTAGAAAAAGTGTGAATTCGAAAAAAAAATTAGGTTGTGGCCCTTCTACGCTTTCGTACTTTATAGCAACAGCAAGTATAAATGTCAGTGACCAAGATATATAGAACAAAATACAACATAGCATAAAAATAAAAATAAAACATTCATGTATATATAAGAAAAAAAAGTAAGTAAAATTTGCGACGACAGATGTGATTAGGACTTCAGTCAGAGCTCTACATCCAGGGAACGCAGCCAGTCGAGTGCAGGGGGTGTCGCACTGATAATGTCTTTGAATGGTCTCAGGTACTTCCTTAAAGGGCATTCCCGGGCAATATGCCCCACGGTTTGCTCTTCAGCTCAGCAGTGACAGACTGGGGAGTCGCGAAGTCCCCATTTATACATCTTGGCATTGCATTTTGCATGGCCTGTCTTAATTCTATTGAGACTGCTCCAGGTGCTTCTCTTCAGATCAAATCCCGGTAGAGCAAGTGTGGGGTCTACTATGTCATGTTTGTGTATTGGTGCCACGTTCCATTTATGGCGCCAGTCTTCTTTGATCTGGTAGTTATGTTCCACCTCAGCCCATAGGGGGCTCCGGGATTTGAGGCTGTTTGGTGGAGGGTTGTTTAGGGTCTCGTGAATTGGGAGGTCCTGTGGGTGGTTTGGATGTTGTAGTTTAGCCCGTTCTCTTACAGTGGCATCTTTCCGTCTTAGTTCTGATGGTGGAATGTTACTGATAGTATGCAGCCAGGGAATGGGTGTAGATTTCAGAGTACCCGTGACGATTCTCATACAGTCGTTCAGGTGAACATCTAATTTTTAGCTTTTTTTATGGCTTCGTATATCTCCTGTGCGCTGAAGGGGTCTGATAGTGTGGTGTCGTCCTGTAGGTTGTTATCGATTTGGCTTAGCTCCTGCCTTGTCTGCATTTTGGTGTTGTGTTCTAAGGGAACTTTTTCAGCTCGCGTTTTAATGTGTAATGCCATTTCTGAGGGTGCTATCTTCGGTTCTGGATTGCGATTGTAGGTTGCTGTGCCCATTTTCCTTAGGAGTGTCCAAGCTTTTCTGCTAGAATGAGTAAAGTTCAGTTGGGAGGTCAACTCTTTTCATTTCTCTTCAAACAGGCACATAATATTGTCTTACACCCCTCGGGCTATTTCGTTTAGCTGCTCCAATAAGGATTCCCACAAACCTTTTGTAGTTTTCTGCCTTCGGAGGTATCCAGCGCAGATTACTCTCCACCTCCTGGGTATGCTGTGACCAATTAGCTTTCTTAAAATTCCATCTGTGTTTATTGATAGATTTTGTAAGTGGTATTTCAACACCAATGCTGATTTTTGTGGGGCGGTGTTGGCTTCTTGGGAAATGTTTGAGTACTTTCCTTGTGTGATCTAGAGGTAGTTTGTTTTCATCGGTGGAGACTATGGTTAGGTCAGGGTTAGTTTCGGTTTGCCATCTGCCTGATCGAAACGTTTTAATTTCCTTAGCATCGTACCTTAGTTACATTTCCAGTGCTTCGCTCCATTCGGATAGTTTTTCTCCATTTTCATCTGTGCTTGTAGATCCCCAGGTTGTATGGTGGCTGTTAAAATCCCCCACATATACACACGGCTTAGCCATCGTGGGTAAGGCTGGTGTTGGCCACTTTACAGTGGGTGGTTTGTAAACTGTTGTTTTAGTCAGTTCTTTGAGTGCTATCATAATTACTTCTATGCCACCCTTTTCCGGGCAGGTTACCTCAGTATAATCCGAAATGCTGTTTTTCACATATATTGTGGATTCATGGATAGATGAGAGGAGCATTGATATCGCTTTATATCCTGGTATCTTACATTTAGCCGCTGCGTCGCCATCACCCAAATGGGTTTCTTGCAGAGCCAGAACGTCGGTGTCATGCTCATGAGCCAATTTGCTCAAGTAATCACATTTGTCTCTTGTCAAGCCTTCTACGTTAATTTGCAAAATTTGGACACTTCGTTCAATACTTTTTGTCTGTGGGCTCTGAGAAGAGCCAGTATATGCTTTCACATTTTGAGTGTCCTTTTGCTGTCGCTTTTGTTGGCCGTGAGAGATCTGAAATCTAGTTCGGCCGCCTTTTGTGTAGACTTTTTGCCGTCCTGCTCTTGCAGTCCATTGCCCGTGGTGCACCACCTTGGAGGTTGTCTACAGATAAAATATGATGACTGCACTAGAGGCTACCTCTTAAGTTTATATAAGAAACTAACTACAAGAATAGGTCAGCAATGGAAGGCATCTTAGAGGATTTAACATTTCGATCATATAGAGTTCGAATTGAATTAACAACAATAATCAATCAGTAACATTTCAGAAAGAATCCAGTTAGCCACATACCGATATTGAACCAAATTCTACCCCACCCACCGTAAAAAAGAAACTATACAAGAGTCAACAAAACTGTGGAATCTTAACCACGTAATCCAATCCTGAAAAATCAGTAACATAATCTTCGTCCAAGGACCAATCACAGCTCAATACCCCGAAACGTGCGTTCAAGAGTAGCAAATTGCGATTTTTGTAAATGTCAACGAAAAAAATATATAATTACGTAGGAACACCTATATAATTACAAGATCAATCGACTTACCTGTAAGGAAGATCGATCGGAATTATCCGAGCATCTCCACCGTCCCTCATTACACTTTGTAGTATACAACTTTTTCCCAATCGGTACAATTTTTAAAGAAGTTATCTAAAAACATGGTGATTCAGCCGACCCTGGCTAGCCGCTCGAGCTCATCGCCTTGATGCGTCATTACAATTTTGGTTCGTGAGGTTTTTGATTACATTGCATTTGGGGTGATAGGGAGAAGGCAAAGACTGGGTGGGTTTGTAGTGAGGGACGGCGGAGATGCTCGGATAATTCCGATCGATCTTCCTTACAGGTAAGTCGATTGATCTTGTAATTATCCTTCACATCTCCGCCGTCCCTCGTTACACTTTGTAGATGTTTAAAGTATTTGCGATGTAATCTACATTAACTGAAAATTGCGATATTTCTGTAGTCCTAGATTTGTAAGGCCCTTTTTATAAACTAAAATTCAAATTTATAACCATTAGATTTAATAACACACATATAAAGGTACATATTATATCATGTTTAACGCTTAACTGATATTAACCTTTAACTTATTTTTAATACTATACCAATATTCTTATGTAATATGATAACAAGTTGGTAAGTAAGTTATAATTGTAACTTAATATTGATATGATTCCTTAGAAATTATGGTTCAATAAACAAGATGCAAATCCAGTGGGATTACCCACGCCAAGTTTGTTATATTACTTTTGATTTTTCTGTCGAGCCAGCTGTCTTCTGAATGGTTTGTAATGTAACTCCCATTCTTTGAGCTGCTGAAGTTGCCCCGTGTCGCGTGCTGTGTGCCCCAAAGATTTCCGTGTTTATACTGCTGGCTTTTAGTATTAACTTGACCCATCTGCTAATGGTTTGACTGCTGTCTGGGTGATAGGGCTTTTTGTGAGTGAATATTAAATTTTCTTTGGTTTTGCTACTTGTGGTATCGATTGCATCTGCAAATGCAACGGTCTATTGGCATATTTACAGTATCTGTGAATGCCGTAATTTCTGTTTTTGAACAGAAAAATAGGTATGTTTACTAGCTGCAACTGCAATTGCAGACAGTGGAGGGTACGATCGATTGTATCTGCTAATACAATGAACTATTCACCTTTTATTGACTGGTAGCACCCTTTTTCCTTTTGTCCGTTCTATGTAAGTCTCTAATAGTGTGCCTATACATAGTTCAGGTTGATTAGTAAAATAAGGTAATATCAAATTAGGTTGAAGCCTGTTTAAGCCACTTGCTTTTCTTTTATCCGGGAATCTGATTTCAATTATGTATTCATATTTAAAAATATTGTCTATTTTTACTTCCGGGTTGTCCGTGATTTGTGTGCCGTTATTAGTATTAAGAGTGTTACTAGCTTTAAAGTTAGATTTGTAGATTTAAGGATTCGTGAGGGTATACATGCTCTTTAAGCGCTGTAGAACTGGGTAGGAATTCCAAGTAATTGAGTATTTTGGTTTTGGGGGTCTTATGTTAAATGTTCCATTGAGAAACCTTTTATAACCGCTTCGTCTTTTGTTTAATATTCAATATTGGAAAAAGTGCAGATTTGTGTGAGTTCATGGTAGAGTAGGATGACTCCGAAGACAATTGAATGTTTAGGAGCTCAAGACTAAGTTTAGGGTTTTGTTATATATTTGTTGGCGCTTAGAAAAACAGAAATTCCCCTATTTATTGTAAGTATTTCCGTATTGTTTAAGGGCGCTATCTGTCAATGAAGAAATAATCACTTTTATCGCTTCATTAGGTACGCTTTGTTATAGAAAGGCTCTCCTGACAATGAGGAAGTTTCATCAATTTTTTTTTATTATTACTGATTTCGATAGCCCATGAAAAATAAGTGAACACTTGTTTTTTCTTTTTTCCATAAGCCGAAAAATGAGGCAGATACAACGCCTTGAGATGTGCTTATGACGTCATAATACACATGAATTGTTACGTCACACCATGCATAGTATATCTATATATACAACACTAAAAACTATTATAGCTCTTGTAATATTCATCTTTAGTGAAAAAAAAACGTATCGATTTCTTTTTCACTGTTCTATAGTTTCCAATAAAAAATAATCAGTTTAATTTCTCAGGAGACTTCCTAATTTCCCTACAGCCAGGGAAATTTTCTTCCACAATGGTTGTTTCTCTCTGCAAGGAGATGTGAGTAAGTATTTTTCAGGGTAAAAGATAATAGACTGTTCTGCCAGTAGGTCCCTTTTCTCTTGTATAAACCCCAAAAATGAGCATTGTTGCGCGGGAATAACTACGCGTTTTTCGGAATTTATATAAAACCTAAATCTCGTAATGTTTGTGTAATTTTATTTATACTTTTAAGCAATTCTCTTTTGAATTACCAATAACTAGCCAATCGACTAAGTAGAGTACAGTTTTTATACCCTTTAATTTTACATATCTTACAACTGGTTTCAGTTTTGTGAAAAGATAGCTGTACATCAACCAAATGAAACACAATTAAATTGGTATAGTACGTTGCAAAAAACGAATCTTAACACCTTTTTTGACTACTGTGCATAGGGATAAGGAAATATGCATCTTTAAGATCAGATTTCCCCAAGAATGCGTATTTTGAAATTAAATTTTTTGCTGTTCTATGTAGTCTTCTACTTTGCTAACCGGAGTGGTGTCCTATTGAAAGGAATTTTACATTCCTGTACCCACTCTATTATGAACTGTTTACCTTTAATTTCTGCCAATTTTGAACGTATAATTCTAGTTCAGACGGTTGACTAATTAAATTATTGAAAGGGAGGGCTAAGGCACTAATCCCACGGACTATAGTTGTTTCTGTAATTGATACAGTAGTTGTCTTGGCAGGATTTAGTACTCTCTTCGAGATTTAATTTTGATGGTCTGAGGACATTGCAGTTGACAGCTGGTGGATACTTCTCTATCATACTGTTTGTGTTTTTTTTAACTTTTAGTCCTTTTAATAAGTAATTGTCCCATCTAAACTATCTGAGTATGTAGTTCTGTCCTCGCAGGTGTGATTTTGTCGGCTTTTTTTGCCTACACCTACACAGCTAGGTGGTCGTTACTTTGTTCAGGACCATCTGGTGCTTCTGATGTTGGTAAGTCTTGATTCGGATAAGTTATTTCCTCAGCCAGCGTGAGAGGATCTTCTAATGCATTTGCAAATGCAAAAGAGTTTCCTTGGTTTTGCTACTTATGATATCGATTGCATCTGCAAATGCAACGATCTATTAGCCTATTTACAGCATCTGCAATTGCTGCAATTTCTGTTTTTGAACAGAAAAATGAATATGTTCACTATCTGCAACTGCAATTGCGATCGATTGTATCTGCTAATATAACGAACTATTCACCTTTTTGCTTGCTGCTTAACCCTGGTTATGCTTTCGACTACATCTGCAAATGGGGTGGAGGCTGTTGGGGGCCCTTCACATCTGCAAATGTGAAGGCCAATTTTAGTTAAAGTTATTCGCATCTGCAAATTTGTAAATAGGTATTATTATTATTTATTAACATCTCCTGCAAGCAATGTTTACTCCAATTTTTTCCCTCACCGGACGGCTCATATCAACACGAATTGTTTAAAAATAATGCGTTCCGGTATTACATTGCTTCGACAAAGCCGAACGATAACATTCCACCTATTTCCCTTAATTTTGGGTTAGTCTTGGGTTAGTTTTGGTTAGCACTTTTAGTTCTTGTTGATTGAGCCTCCGTTGCGAGCAAAGCCAACGGAGGGCCATGCAAAGCTATAATAATACCCAACTTTGTGGCTAGTTTTTAGGGGCTAATTTTGTGAGGAAAGGGCACTCTTCGACTTACTCAAAATTTTATTTTTTTTTTGAAAAGTATTTATTAATACAGTAATAACAATAATTCCAATATACATAGTCCTTATTCCTCTAGACAGTGTTTTTGAACACTGGTATTGAGGATAATTGCATTTTAGTAATAATAACAGTATGATTTCCTATAAACTCTCTAGTATTATGGCTATGAATATCCTTTGAAAATATTATGATAATATTTTATTTTTGAGTTTTATTTATTATCCTGTAGATAAGTTTATTCTGTTCAAATTTTAATACATTATGTAATTGCCATACTCTTAAATTTTCATATAGATCTGCAGTATGAGTCAGTGGATCATAATTAAATATAACTTTGTTTTTTGTTTTGCAATATTTGCATTGAATCGAATTGTAGTTTATAGTCCCACATGTGCCCCATACGGGGATCAAATATCGAAAACGTGATAATAATAATACGAAGGCATTATAACCATTTGTTCCTATTTTTTATATTCCTTTATATGGTATAAACGTTTTATTCTATGTAAAACATTAATAAATGTGCAGGCCGATCGGTATATATTTCCTTAGTCAGCCTTTTGATTGTGTTATGTAAACACTTTTTGTGATTGAATAGTATTTCTTTGGTAGGATGTACGATTAGATGAGATTACTAGAGAACGGTTCGAATAGCTCGTATCGTTAACTGTTGCTTATTACTTATATTAATTTCGATATAATATATTTCAATTCCGAATATATTGTTTGATTCTGTGTAATTGTGCACAGACGACAAATATAACAATGTTTTGTCATGCCTTTGTATATAAATAATAGTTTGTTAGTATAATTCAAATCGCAGTGAGCACATTTAATTTTTTTACTGATTCATTCGCATTTTTGACTGTAACCCGTTCGCACTCTATTTTATTCTAATAAGTATAGTTAGTTTTAGAAGTTTGAGAGTATTTTCTATTTTAATCTTATTAAGTAAAAAAATAAGGGTTACAAGTGTCATATTTATTCATAATACTACAGTTTAGTATTATACACATTTAGTTTGCTTTTATACGAGATATTCTGTTTTTATATATTTAAGATAACCAGGTATTTATGTATATTTGAAATTTTGGCATATAATCTTATATGGACTCACCCCCTGATTCGCTTCTTCCGATGCATATTGCCCCCTTTTCGCCTCCTTTGCGAGCAAGACGTATCACTAACACTTTACTATACTAGAAATACGATTTCTAGGCATTTTTCTTCATAAAACCAAAAGAAAGAACCGATTTACGGATTCTTGCTTGTCACCGACCGGTACAAAATTGTAATGACGCATCAAGGCGATGAGCTCGAGCGGCTAGCCAGGGTCGGCTGAATCACCATGTTTTTATATAACTTCTTTAAAAATTGTACCGATTGGGAAAAAGTTGTATACTACAAAGTGTAATGAGGGACGGCGGAGATGTAAAGGATAATATTTTCACCAAAATATAAAGACAATACACTAAGGTAAGCAAAACAAATGTCTTAAGGGAACAAATTATTTATCTATGGTGACAATTTGTAGGAAAGCAAATACATAAGGAAAATATGCTATAACCTCAGTCAATCAACTGCCTAATGGATGGTAAACAAATTCAACAATACAAAATAAAATTATATGTGCTTATGGAAAACATCAATATTAAGTTGGTGTAATAATGTATGGAGCTATTAAAACGTTTTTGGGACACACAAGCGTTCAGGTATGAAATAGTAACTAATGGTTAAATTATACTAAAATAAAAGAAGAAAGAAATAAACCTAAAAAAGTTTGTCCTTAGATTGACAATAGGTATATGGAGATATGTGATCAGCAACGAATGTGAATGTTATCTCACTGGCAAACAACATACTTTCAGGTAATAAAATAAACATATTAACTAAGAAAATCGTCATTTAAGTTTCATTTCACAATAAAATCAAATAAAAAAAATAAAGCGGGGTTGTATGAACTCGAGATCTCATAAAAACTGTAAAGCTAAGATAGACCATGAACCCCAAAATATGCATGAAATTAAGCATACAATTATTATTTTAGATATGAAATATTGTGGTAAGTATCAACGAAGTACGAGACAGTCGGGGAATCAGAGAACTCTTAATATTATATTACAACATATATTGTAGTCAGTCTATCACAAAAAACAACATTTCTCACACATTTAATATACTTTCGACTTATGAAACGGTAAAGTTTAATTCAAAATTAATTTGTAAATATGTAATGAACTTGAGAATGCTGATTGTAGATTTTTTGCAAGTTCATGTCGTTCCTTAATGCTAAGTGCAGACATAGAAACAACTTGCAAAGAATGTGTTGCGTCCCCATATCAGTAAAAAATAAAATTTCAAATGGAAACGTTGCATTCGCGCAGAATTTAAAACTCGAAGATGATAGTGGGTTTCTAAATTCCTTAGGATCGCACCATCTGATTTCTGATTTTGAGGAATTGCTTAAAATGGTTGGTCCCAAAATATCTCTAACACAACAAAAATATAGAGCGGCAATTTCTCTCTTAATTAGGCTTGCAATCATCTTACGAATGTTGACTGTTGTTGGTGATTCGAACACAAGTCTAATGTATACACTTAAGACTTAAGATGTCCAAGCAATCTATATCTTCAATGAGACATGCGAAGCATTAATCCTGTAACGTTGGTGGTTATAACGATACATAACCCTACTAGGCAAACCTTAAGTTACCTATAATTTGGGCCTGGGCACGGCAGCTCTTATATCGCTATGTCATGAAGTTCAGGGCGGGTCGTTAGTGGATAATATTGCAGTTGTTTAGACGAACCTGATGCTGACAATAGAGACTGGAATCAGCAGCAGCTCTCAACTTCAAAATATAAGTTCGCACAAGCAATTATGATCTGATTTAGGCGCCATCCGCAGCAAATTAAAGGGAAACCGAACTCTATTCTGAAGCCGGACGGAATACTTGCCATAGTATTAAAGAACTGCGCCAACGAACTAACACCCGTTTTTTTCAGGATTTTTTCTCTGTTTTACAAAAAAGGGATTCACCCATCTTCTTGGAAAGTCACTCGAGTACAACCTGTTCCAAAGAAAGGCAAGAAAACCATGCCCTCACATTATCGCCCAATTGCCTTACTCCCAATAATCTCCAGAGTCATAGCGCGTATAGTCAATCAGCAACTACTCGAGAATAACAGAATAATCAGCGATACTCAATACGGCTTTCGCAAAGAGAGATCGACAGGAGATATATTGGACTATGTCACTCATATATGGAGTAGGGCAATTGAGAACTACGGAGAGTCTCGAGCGATTGCGTTGAATATTTCTGCTCAACAAACCTTCGGACTGCCAGCCTCTCTCTGCAGCTGGCTTGCCAGTTTCCTTACGAACCTATTTCTGCACGTTGCAGTTGATGGACACATCTCAGACACGTTCACCAGTAACGGGGGCGTGCCTCAGGGCGCAATACTTTCACCAACTCTGTTCCTCATCTATACACATCAAAATTGAATAGGGGACAACATTGCAGATTTACATTGAGGAAATTTATAGGTCAAAAGATGGTTAATTTTCGGATACTGGCTTGCGGTGAGCCTGGTGGTCTAGTGGTTAGCTTTGTGTTTGTGATACGCCGGCAGACACAACTCTGGGTGGTGGGCCGGGTTCAATTCTCGTCAGCGACGAATTTTTTTAAGGTTAAGTTTGTAAAAAAAAATCTTCATTTTGGGCATGACTTGGATTAGTTCTTGTTGGTTGCGCCTCCGTAGCGAGCGGAGGGCCATGCGTGAAGTGAAATAATAGTCAACATTTCATAGAAATTATATGATACGCATGCGCAAATTTGCGCAATCGGTACACCTAGACTCTTGTCAGTTTAGTAAAAGAATATCAATGCCGTCACATATGCGGCGCGAGCCCCGCTAGAGGAATGCACACGCCGAAAATGTGTCGGCACGGGCAGTGAACGTGTTAAGACTGACATGACAGTTTAGGCGTTAGTATTGTGTTGTTTGCCATAGTTGATGCACACTATTTCTATTTGCTGATGTTGGCTGTCAAAAGTTATGCCGGGCGTATAAATTATTTTTTTTTTATAAGAAACTGATGACGCAAATTCACCTAGTTTGCCAGATGAATGGCCATTACCAAGATGCAAAAAAATGCCTTTACCACATATTTTTGAAGCAAACGGTACTTTTGATCTTTCGGAAAACGTTATAATGCCCTGCCCTGGACAGTTACCTGGAAATGCATATCCCAAAAGGATTTTTATTTACAGACTAAGCCGTGCTCGAAAGATTGTAGAGAATATGTTCGATAGAGATCTCTTTAAACCAATAGCTTTACATCCTAAAATGATGAAAAACGTTGTATTTGCTTTAATTAAACTGCATAATTTTTTACGGCGCAGTTGTGGAGCCAAAAATACCTATAATCCGCCCAGAACATTTGACTATGAAGAAACTGACAATAATATAGTTATAGTTATTTCTGATAACTGGCGATCGCAATTGAACGTGGGGATTAGCAAGTTTTATACACAAAATATTCCAAAGAGGTCCGGAAATAAAGCAGAGAAAATAAGGGATGAGTTTACTAAATATTTTCTTTCTAATGAAGGCCCAGTGGAATAACAAAATCCCTATGCATAAAAAGCGCCGACAGAATAAATTAACTTCTAATTGTATAAATACAAAATCATATATTATGTAAAATTAGTAAATTAAAATATTTACTGTTTCCATTGTACCACTGTTAGCTGTATTTCTACTACTCATAGATTGACTTCCTTGGAACAAAACTAATAGGGGTTCATAACCAAACCATACCTCTTTTTTGGACTTCATTGCACTTTTTGTGTTTTCGTCGAAATTGCACTTTTAGCGCATGGAGTTTTTCGCCATTTCGGTATAAGAAATATTACATTCTTCGGCAAGAGTCCTATAAGCAACGATCCTCTTATTCCTCTTTTTGTACTCTCTCGTTTGTATATATCAAAAACACAGCAAAGCATGAAAGCTTTCAATAAGTTTTAACGTACTTACGTTCCGTATTCCAAATGTTTACACTTCGCACTGTACCAGCGGACAGAAATAATGAGAATGATCTCTCAAGTGCAAGGATGGAAGCTATGGAAAAACTCTTCATAAACAGATTGGATAACATCGAAAAAAACCAGAACATAAACATTGGAGTGCCTAAGGACCAGACCGACGAACGTCATAATGGAAGCAGTAAAATTCATGGCAGGAAGGGTTCAACCCAAACCAGGAGTGAGAGCGATGTTCAAACGAATGGACCTTCGTCAGCTGACCCCGACCAAGCAACATACAGCCAGGTTTCACAGACCGCGACCACCCACAATTCTCTGGCCACAAAAACACAGAGAAAAGGAGAAGAAGACTTGGTGACTTTGACTTTGACAGCAAAAACAAATAATAAAGTCGGAGACAAAACAAAGAAACTCCCGTCCAGAACCCAGGAAAATAATGAAGCAAAAAAAGACGCCGCGAGTGCAGCGGCACCAAAATCACCAACAGTGACAAAACTGTAACGCACCGAAAGAGGACCGCAAAAATGGACCCTAAAACTAGGCCTGGGGCCATTGAAGGCAAAAGAGAAACTATGGGAACCTGAAAGCTGTTACTTTTAAAAATTATTCCTGGCTGTTCCTGTCTCGACTGTCGATAGACACAAACCCAGAGGATATAAAAGCCTATTTATCTGAAAATGGCATCCTTGACTGTGACTGTGAGAAGGTTAAAACCAAGAAAAATCTCCGCTATGGTTGTTTTAAGCTAGGGGTCCCTGCAGATGCAGAAATTAATATGCTTGATGCAGATTTCTGGCCAAAGGGAGTACTGGTAAATAAATTTTTAAACCTCAAAAAGATAGTACCTCTAAGGAAGCCCCAGGAGGGAAAAAACATGTAGATGGGCTGCGTTGCACATCGCATAATAAAAGGTACTTAAAAATTCTCAATATCAATGTTCGGTCACTCAGGGGCAAGATTGCACAACTAGAATCATTTATCATTGATAAAAACTGGGATGTCATCTGTGTGGCAGAACATTGGTTAACGGACTTCGAAGTTAGTAAACTTTACATTAGTGGCTATAATATTGTAAACTTCTCAGCCAGAAAAAA
>MU187742.1:0-26326 GCA_016904865.1 Pissodes strobi | reverse complement strand
ATGTGTGTGGGTAGCAAGTAGACCTATCTTAAAGTTTAACAGTGTAATTTGTGTAATTTTAACATTTTTTGTGTTTTATCATAGTAACCATGTTTTTAAGGTCTTTACTGATTTTTATATTTATTGTGACGTATGTACATTACTATTGTAGTTATTAACATGAATAAACAATTTCAATTTCAATTTCAATTTATCATCTATTTCTCAAACATGTCCAAACTTTGTTTCATGCTTTCCCCAAACGACGAGAACATTTGAACTTTGTTTCCAAACGGTTCGCAATATCTTGAAAACTAGTGGAACATGTCGTAAACATCTCCGAAACGGGTTTATAAATCGTTTCTAAAGAAAATCTTGTTGGTGTGTACTAGGCTTTACAAACCACTCACTCCAGTCCGAACATGCATGCAAATTATAAAATAAACATCATAAATGCAGTAAGGGCAATATTATTGTACCTGTTTAGTTTGGTAGTTTTAGGTTTCTGTATTCGTATTATTATTTCAAGAAATTAGTACGCGGTTGATACGTGCATTAATAATTATATAACGTACATTTTTGTTTTTTTTGAAAATAATATATTCCAAAGATAATATTTAAATTAGAAAGCAGGGCTCATTGCGATTTTTAAATTGAATGCTTATTATGATTTTAAAGCAAAGTATACTAGGGTGAATAATTTTTAGGTTCAAAAATTTTTAGCAGGCATAAGTTACCTTAAGCAACATTTGCAATAATTTTGTTTTTCTTTATTTTAGAATTAATTCAGTGTGGATTTTTTCATCTGTAAGCTATCTTTTTATATGGAACACCGACAGTAAGCAATCAAAATAAATGTTTTTATATCATTTTACAAATCACACGCGGTAACTATCTTTTCTTTTTTTTATGTTTGGCACACACACAAAAGAAAAATCCTGGCATAGGATTTTTCAACAAGCGGTGCGTGTGCGGAGAAGATGGTGGGCGTTGGACTTGAAGCACTGTAGGTTGTAGTTTTCGGGAAAGACGTTGCTCGGGAGTCCATTCCAGAGCGAGGCAGTCCTCCAGACAAAGGAGTTTCGCAACAGGGACCTAGGTGTTCGCATCTGAAACGTATGTTGATGAGCAGCTTGTGTCTGACGGGTGTTTCTGTTTGGAACAACTCTGGGTGGAATCATAAGTGCCAGCTCGTTCGAACATATTCCGTGGTAGTATCGACAGTAAAGAGATGTTCAAGGCTATCAAGATCTTTAGTTAACTCTGGGTTATCCACAAGGCGGACTGCTCTCCTCTGTATGGAGTCCAATACCTTGAGCAAGTGTTTGGGTTGTCGATGGCCTCTAGTGCGGGAACCACAAGTTAAGGCCCTTCACTGACGCTTCTGGCCTTCCAGAGAAAAGGTTGTGGACCTGCTTCTGGCCCTTCAGAACAAGTGGTAGTTCTGCAACTGAACTTCTAGCCCACCAGAAAAACCCTGAAATAATCCAGTACGCATTAAATGAAGCCCCCTTACTTTAATAAAAATCATAGACCCCTCCCTCTTTGCATAAATACATCTTCTTTATAAAACAAATTTTCCCAGACAAAAAAAAAACCCATGGACTTGCAGTGCACTAAAGCAAATAAAAGAGATATTAAGGTTCAGGCAACTTGAATATAAAAAGATAGGTATGAATCACCCCTAAAAGAATATATAAACTTCCCCATATGATCAAAATTAAAGTTGCATTAAAATAAAAATTCGGATCAGATAAAATGGAGTAGATAAGATAACACATGGGAAAAGCAAATGACGTTATGTGCACAAAAAAAATAAAAGGTAGATAAGCAATCAATTTCATTAATTTAGGCAAAAAATGGTAGCGATATTTACCTCGAACTCGGACTTGAGGGTTAGGAGATTCGACGGTCTCGGTCTTATGGGACGAACGTGGAAGCCGCTATAAATAATGAAAACAAAAAAAAATTAGCAACATGGCGGTCACGTGCTTCATAGGCCACAGAAAAAGGAATCCAGAGAAAATGCTTACCTAGTACGGCTTGTAGAGCCCGAAAAATCGGTCGTGTTAAAACACAAATAGAAACGACACGATAAATCCCTTATCAAAAGGGTTGTATTATATCACAATACTTAAAACGTGGAGTTTCTAGCCGCCCTGGCAAGCGTTCGTCTTACGTTCCGGTCAAACTAGCAAAGGACCGTCCCCTCCGTTCGTCAATCGCCTTCGAAATTAAATACTGCGACACAAGTAGTTATGGGCTGAAAACTTGCCGAGTGCCTCGATACAAGGAATAATTCTAAGATAATAAGCGACCGAGCTCTTGCTTGTTATAGGGGTAACATGACGGCGGAGGTCACAATTAACGCATTGAAATCAAGGGATTCACGAAACAATAGAGAATATTCCCTAACAAAACGATAACCTTTTTAAAAAAATCAAATCGACAGCCGATCCTACGAGAAGCAGTACATTCCTATTACTCCGTGACGAAGGTCACAAAAACTACTACCAAAATACGGATCAACAAGTCAAACGCAGCGTTTTTTGCAGGCTTCACGAACAACATTCTGAAAATATAAACTATAAAAATATTATATTTATAAAAATTGATTATTCGTTTCCTATTATTAGTCAAAAAGTAAGGTATTACAATTTTTATACTTACAATGTTTATAGAGAAATATAGATAAAAATTTAATTTAGTCCCAATAGTAGGTAGGTATAGTTATTTTATGTATTTTTTCTTTTTATAGAAAGAAGACAATTAAACATTTTCTGCAATTTTATGCTTTAATGCACCAGAAACATGTATTTATCAAATTATTGATTAAAAAGTCCCGTTATTTGGAGATTAATAATAAAATTAAATATTTTTATTTTATTAAATTTTATTATTTTTGCAAAAGAGGGGGAGATAAGAAATAAGGTGTTTAAAAACTGAAATCAAAACTCTTACCACTTTGGATAAGTGTTTATTTAATATGAGTTCGGCATATATTATTACTAATTTATTTATCGGTACATATAATATCGCTCCAGGCCAACAGCCAATGTTCAAAACTTTCAATCGCTTATAGCCATTATTATCATTATTACATAATTGACAATCAAATTAAAATAATATAAATGTACTCTTCAAAATATATACTGTAGTTTATTCGCTATAATCAAGTAAATAATTTTTGAAAAAATTCGGATTTAGGATAGTGAAATAAACAACATCCGAGTAAAACTATATTTACTCGAAAATAAAACAATTCAATTGATAAAACACATCATAGACCCCTTAAAACTAAAGAGCAAGTATATGGCATATTGTATTATTTCCATTTGAAATAATTCATTTATTTTATCTTAAGATGCCAAATTTTTTCATATCAAAGTTTTGTGTTATTGCCTATCAAACTTGTAAAGTTATACATGTTCTTAAAATAACTTTCTTGTATATTATAAGTTACAATTAATCACCAGTTAAGGAAATTTGAAACCATAATTATTTTTGCTGTTTTTCAATCAGAAGTTGCTAATATAGCTGTTGTGATAAACTGATGTATCAAGCGATTAGATCGACTACAACTCCATAAATAAGTACTTATAAATATTACTTAATTATCGAAAAGTAATTGGACTACATTAACGTAGATACAACCTAAAAGCATCACCATTTAATAAGAATCAACTAATAAATTAATTGTAATCCGTCGATTAATGTTTTTTCTTTATTTAAATATAAGATGATTCACAGATCTCATTTTTTATTAGTATTTAAAAATTTATATATGTATATATATTTAAAATTGTCAAATCATATTCAAAATCAAAATCACGTTTCCTGCCAAACAATATTGGCCCATAAAAGTTACTTTTAATTTAAAAAATTCAAACTCGCTAGAAAAATATTACTTTTTTACACTGTGAAAAAATCCTTAATTGTAGTAAATTGGAAAAATACAATTATATAATATACATTTAAAGTTTTATGTTCCAGTTAAAAAAAAAACTGCAAACAACTTTTTCGAATACTAAGTAACTGAAAATAACTCTTGGAGTAATATTAAAATGTTGTTTTTTACTCGGTGAATAAAAGTGGATAGTGAATAAAAAAATTATAACGTCAATTCGCATTTTGAATATGACTTACATTGTTTATATATTAAAGTCCTTAATAAAACATTGATTATGAATTCCCGGTGGGATAAACATGAATCGCTTTCAAACCAGCTTATTCGGGCAATAATTGATTTTTTGTTTTAAAAATAAATAGTACATTGGACATCTCTACGCTTTGCTGTACTGAAAGCCATCTAAGTGGCTTTAGCATTAAATTAATGGGAGTATAACGTGTACAAAACAATATAGTGCGCATAGCTTTATTTCGTAGTAACTGGAGTCTTTGTATATCAGCCTTTTTACCTGATATCAACAATGAAAAACAGTAATTGAAATGCGGATATATAATGGTATTATATATAAGAACACGACTCCAGTGACTAAGATTCTCAGCTATTCTCCTAAAAAATTCTATCTTTTTCCAATTTTTTTTCTAATATGATCTACATGTAACGAAAAATTAAGCTGAGAATCCAACACTACCCCTAAATATTACTAGATGCATTTTCAATTAGGCTATTAGATATCTATCTTAATCCAATAATTATTTTCTAGAAATCTATTACAATTCTGCTTAGAGCCAAAAAATCATGTACTCTGTTTTTTTACATTTAACCTAAGCCTATTTACACACAACCAGTTATACAGGATGTCAAGTTTTGATTTCATAGTATCTACTACCTGATTAAAATCCTTCCCGCAAACACAGATCAACATATCGTCCACAAACAAACTTAGAAACATATCATTTAAAACTCGGTCTAGGTCATTGACATATAACACAAACAAAAGGGGGCTCAGAACACTGCCCTGCGGCACCTCTATCTCACTATCAACCGGATTTGAGGACACATTATTCACTCTAGTCACATGGGAGCGATCTTCCAGGTGATCAGTGATAAGTGCACTGTTTGTAATTCCGTAGGCCTGTAGTTTGTGGATAAGGCTTCTCCTATTGATGGTCTCAAACGCACGCTGAAGGTCAATGAAAACGCTCAGGACAACATTTCTATCATGAACATATGAACACCATTTCGAACACACATACTGTAATGCTGACTCGCACAAACGTTTTTCCCAAAAACCCGACTGACCTTTAAATAACAATTTGTTTACCTCTAGAAAATGTCGCAGTTGTGCATACCACAATTTCCAGAATTTTGTCTATTACCGATAATAAATTAATGGGTCAATATATTCTTCTGGTTTATTTGGTCTATAGGCACTTTCGGGATAGGTACAATAACACTGGTTTTAATTTCCTTTGGAACTCTTCCTATTGTAAGGGATGTATTGATCAGGTGAAGTAAAGAGTACCCAAGTACACAAAAAGCAGTCTTTAAAAATTTAACTGCTCAGATTTCTTGAACCACATTTAATGGGAAAATATTTGGCACCAATGACGAAGACATACTTTGTAGGCACAGCGATCAATGAAAGCTTTCTCGCCCAGGGGATGTTTCTTTACAAATTGATGCTCTCAAAATAGACGTTATCTGAAACAAATTAAAATTTAATGTAATTTTGACTTAGTTTGTAAAGAATTTGTTTGTCAAAAACTGAAACAATTAAAAAAATACAAATGTGGAACAACCCAAAAAAGTAAATTTAAAGAAATCTAAACGCGCGTGCTTTAAAAGTGCTCTTATACACTTATATCATAATATGCTATTAATTAAATTCAATATTCATTCCATACATTTGTCATCCTTCCTTATACATGCCTATCAATCAATTAATTAACTATTCAAAACTGTTCATAGACACCTAGACGTGCAACATCTGTGTATATGTACTTATGTACAAAATAAACGTTAATATTATGAGAAAGCATACTGATGGATATAAAAAAGTAGATGTAAAGATTTACCCTATCCCTATATACATATATATGATTCTTATAAAAATGTTCATCGTATTTAATTAAACCTGTTCTGTTTATTAAACTTCGAAACTGCTATTGCAATATTCTGATTTCCGACAAAAACTACAAAACAAAGGAAGTAGATACTTTTGTACATACCTAGAAAAAAAACGTAGATAGATAATCGCAATTTGCTCAGCCCAAAATTAATCATTACAACCCAAACACAAACATTTTACAAAGTAAAGCTTCTTCAAGTTGAACAATGGCGGAAAATATAAAAATAAACAATGAGATATTCGGAATTATTAGTAACACTCGTCACGCGGCTCCACGCCGCCGCTCCGCCAGGTAACAGCCCTTGAGAATGCACGAATGCACCAATAGAAATGTAGGAACTCTCTCCTTGCAACGTCTCTCGTACGACGCGTAGTAATTTCTTGAAATTCAAGAATGGGCACATTTCAGGCCGGACGCCATCTACTGGTGAGGCCTTTTTTCAGTTCGAGGTTGAATAACTATTCCCTGTATAAACAAAGCCCAAACCAAACCAAATCCAAGCCATCCGGAGTTTGCGCATAGCGATTTAGGTGTCGCTTATATTGCAATGCGCAAACTCCGGATGGCTTGGTTTTGGTTTGAAATCGCTGCTAGAACAAACCTATTATATAACAGTGTATTCCAGGTGCCCAAATCAGTGAGCGTTTGTACGCTTACAAAACCTAACCGATTTCAGCGCCCTGGTGCCTATGATAGCTAGTCCAGACAAGCAATGTCGTTGATAAACAGCAGAAACAAAATAGGGCCTCCTGAGGGTGCCAAACTGGTAAACTGGCCACTGTGTCAGATGTTGAGATATACTGACTGGAAACTGAAAAAATGAATGTAAATATCAATCATTTGGATTTATATAGCGTGATTTGCGAGATTTTGTTGTTATTTATTTAATTTGGTATTGGGCCCTTACAGGCCTAGGACCCGTAAGCGTTGCTTACTTCCGCTGTATGATAGCTACGCCACTGACTCAAATAATGTATTGCTTCATAGCTTTGGACAGTGGCGGCTTGTGATTATTTTTGCAGGTGGTACAATGAGAGGTGCATTAGCAAGTTTTAGGAAAAAGTTTCACCCTTTATTTTTGTCTGTCTCCTTCGATGTTGCCAATGGTCTAATGGGATAACGAGTCAGATAACAATGTGCTTTTATTGCGTTTGATGTTGTCTTGTGTCATAGTTTATTGTACTGATAAAAGTGTATTTGAATACTCCTATTAGCGAATATATTATTTTAAATAATGTTGGCAAAAAAGTTGAAGTGGAGAATGTTATTATACATAGTCAAAGCCAAGAAATTGTAAGCAAGAGTATCTATGTTAGAGTATCTGTCTTAAGTAGTAAGATTTAATTCGAAGGATAATTGGAAAAAATTTAGTTACGTTTTTATTTACAATCATCTATGAGCATTAAGAAGATTGAGAGAAAGTATTTTAAAATATTGAATTGAATTCCAAAGGTGCACTAAAGGGTATGAAATAATAACACGTTTTGTATTTACTGTTTACCAATAACATTTCTAGTGCATATAAAACAAATATTCAGTAAAAAGCAGGGCTTCGAACCAGAATTGAAAATACATATTTTATTATTTTTTATAATAACGCAATATTGATATATTGGAGTACAGAGCAATTATTATTATAGTGTAACCTCTATTATTGATGTTAAATTTATTTGAATTAGTTGACATTGCCCAAATTAAATGAGAAGGACCTAGCTCATCTACTAGCTGCTCTACGACACAGTTTTGTCCGCAATACCGAAACAGAACTTTTGTACTCGGCGGGCAATTTGCTAACCCCGTCAGCATGATCGAGAGATCATTTGATTAATCAGTTTTAATCACCTACTTATGATGCTAACGTGGTTAGCGAAACACGCGTCGAGTGCGGACATTCTGTTTCGGTATTGTCGACAAAATTGTGTTGTAGTGCATTTTGCTGAAGGTTCTCAACCCCAACTTAGAAAGTTCACAGTTGTGCGAATGACAAATGGAAAGGAATAAGAGACAATATTCCAGTGAAACGTAATATACAGTGGTTTCGACTGGAAAAAGACAAGTCCCATTTTATTCTGTACAATAACAGCTTGGTTGATCTGAGAGAAATGGTCGTCCACCTATACGTACATCATTGCACTCTGGACCACCACCATAAAAACTGCGAGGTTCGAAAACCTTCACTAACTCCTTCAATTTGATCTCCCCGTTTATCCTACGTTTTCTTGATCACTAAAGTACCAAGGAACTAAAAGGAACGTTACATCAATGTCAAATAATGAGGGGGAAGTAGGTGTCGCGGCAGCTAGCCGCCACAAAGCGAGAGACACAAATTCTGAACATATAATAATTTCAGCTGAATGGAAGTTTGGCGGTAGGTGAAAATGACATGGGGATGTTTTTGTTTTTAAATTATTACTTTTTTTTATGTATACATTGCTTTTTAGATTTTTCAACTATGAGCGTAGAAAGAAATAAATTATGAAGATCGTCATATTTACCCCTTTAACGAAACATTTCGGTCTACGCCCATATTTGTAACCATATTTACAGAAACTAAGGGTCAAGTGCAATGTTGATTAAAAATGTGCCCTATGATTAAATCGTGGTAAAAAAGTGTAAGTTCAATTTTTAGAGGCAAAGAGGTGTAAGAGATAACATCCCCTTATTCAACATTGTATTTTCAAAACTGGTTTGTACAATTTATCAGATCTTAAAAGACAATCATAGGTAGGTATAAGAGAGTAATTGTCTATATCCTGCATTCATTGTTTCTCATTTATTACATGTTTCATAGCATCTCGCGAGTTTGGTTGGGTTAATTTTTGTTAGAACCTTTCATTGGATTTTTACGGCTATGGTAGGCACCATTATCATATATGAACCAATCGTATGTTGGGTTAGTGATAATTGTTGCAAAAATTACTTAACAATAAAAGAAGAAGGAGGAGGCTCGGTTGACTGAGGTCGGGAATGAATTGAGATGACTCCAAAATGGATAGTGACTAAAGCAAATGTGTATGGAGACACGAGATAGGCTTTTGCTCTTGGGACTTAGGCAACCCTGTTTCAGGGTATGTATATATGTATGTGATCTTCAAACGTGGGTACGAGAACATGTTAAGACCCTTCAAATGTAGGGCATTTACATTTGCTCGGATCGCAGAATTCCTCTGTCAGCCCTTGAGTCTGGCGGAGTTCATTTTGCACTGGTGTCTGAGTCTAAAGACGTCTTGGGAGTTTTGGCCGAGCATAATAGAATCAATCTTGTATAGGTCCCGGGACAGCCGAATATATCGGAGGCCAATCGCCTGGCATGATCACAATGCAATCAATACATAATAATATAATACTATATAATAATACAATACGGAAGCTGCAATCCTAAGGAACGCAATGAATGAACGAAATTCTCTTGGGAGACCCAGCGTGAGGGAATGTGGCAGAGTTCTTCACGGGTGGTGCTTGGAGGACTAGGAATCGTCTACTCATATCCTTACCAACTGTCCAGCGTTGGCTAGGTTGGTTATAGATGTGTACTTCAAAAGCTGCGTCCTGAATCCGGAGGACATAAGGAAGATCAAGCCTAGGAAGCTGTGCGCCTTCACTCAACTAGTATGTGAATGGGTACACAACTGACACAGACAGGTGCTCCTGCATTGTAAAATTCATTCGTTTAGGCGGTTGTTCAGTTTTTTTCATAAGATTGTGGAGATCCCTTATTCTTCCTTCCTCGTTTATTACATGGTTCACAGCATCTCCAGTTTTTTTCGGCGATTATTTTCAACTAGTTAGTCATAAGTTCATGTACTTCTTTAATATTTTAAAGTATAGTGCTATTCTAGCCGCCTAGCCGCCTTATCTTTAATTTTTTTAAGGCAGTGCACACACACTAAAGGGAAATCCTGTGGCACTCGACGAGCGGTGTGTGTGCGAAGATGTTGATTGACATGTTTCTTAAACAGTTGTAGGTTGTAATTAGGGGGAAACAGATGTCCTGGGAGTGAGCTTCACAGTGATGTGTGCGCGAGACAAAGGCGTCCTTATGAAGCGATGTTCTAGGTGTTTCCAGTTTTACGACAAACGGGTGCGCCCTAGGTGTCTGTCGTGACTGTCTGACAGCGGCTGCTGGTGGCGGGGTGATGTGGGCCAAATCCTGGGAACATCTGCCGTGAAAATATCTATAAAACAGGGAAATCACAGCCACATGTCTGCGGTGTTCCAGACTATCCAGATCCCGGGTCAACTCCGGGTCGCCGACGAGACGCACAGCTCTCTTCTGATTGGAATTAAGCAGCGTTAGGGTTTTCTTAGGTGCGGCACTACAGATGTGTGAGCAATACTCTAAACACGGTCTTATTTGCGCTTGGTAGAGCAAGAGTAGCTGCTGCGGTGTTTATAGTATTTGTTGCGAAATAGCGCACCAAGCTTCTGCGAGGCTGACTTTGCGATGTTAGCAACGTGGTCATGCCAGGACATATTGCTGTTGACCGAGACACCCAGTAGTCCAATTGACGAGGATAAAGGAATGGTCGATCCTGCCATAATGATGTCAGGGCACGCCGTATTGGCTTTCTTGGTAAGCGAAGTTCGAACTTTCTCCAGATCTTGATAAATTGTGGCAATCTGCTCATGTCTGCAGTGATAAGTCTCAGTCGCTGGTAAAGGTTTTTCTGATTTAAACTGGGAGGCAAGGGTACTGTCATATGCAAAACTCTAAACAGGATTATTGGTTTCGGTTAGCAGGTCATTGATTTAGATGAGAAACAGAGTTGGTGACATTATTGCGCCCTGAGGCACTCCCGCATTTATGGTAAATGTGTCTAAGATGTGTCCATCAATTCCAACGTGCAGAGATCGGTTCTTAGGGAAACTGGCAAGCCAGCTGCAGATAGATGCTAGCAATCCGAAGGACGACAGTTTGTTGAGCAATCCGTCATGCTAAACTCTGTCGAATGCCTTCTAAATATCTAACGCATTCGGTCGAGATTCTCCGTAGTTCTCAATTGTCCCAATCCTTATATGTGTAGTATAGGCCAATATATCTCCTGTCGATCTCTGTTTGCGGAAGCCGTATTGGTTATCGCTAATTATTCTGTTGGTCTCGAGGTACTTGAGTAGTTGTTGATTGGCTACATGTTCCATGACTTTAGAGATTATTGGAAGCAAGGCAATTGGCCGATAGTTTGGTGGCGTGGTTTTCTTGCTTTTTTTGGTACAGGTTACACTCGAGCGACTTTCCAAGAAGATGGGTATATCTGCTTTCGGTAAGACAAAGAAAAAAGTCTGGAAAGAATTACTGTTAGTTTGTGGCGCAGTTCTTTAACACGATGGCAGGTATTTCATCTAATCCTGATGCCTTTTACGTATCTAGCTATTTGAGGATTTTACGACTATCACGGTGATGAAACTTAACTTCTGCCATGGTAGTGTTGTTGCTGGTTATGATGGGGAGATCATGGCCTTGGGGGACGTTTAAAGTAGAGTGCGATGAAAACATCGTGGGCCCGTATGATTTCAAAGGGATTTAAATTTCAATGATATGGTGGTAATCGCAGCACTTTTATTTCACTTTGTTCAGCAATTTCATCAATAACGCATTTTTTTTTATTTTTACTTATGATTACTTTTAAAGGGTATGTCTTTCTTGGTCAACCAGCTTATAAGTTCTTACTTCTTTCAAGAGCTTAACGATAGTTTCCCGAAAAGCCTGAAATGTAACTAGCATTGTCCATCATTATAATAAAATTTTCTTGAATAAATGCTATTATTTGTTGGAAATAATTTTCAAAAACTTCGGCCTTGATAATCTTAAGTCTATTTTGTTTGGAATGTTAGTAAACCACAATTTAGAGCTCTTTTATCACTTCAAATATATGCTACTGTTAGCCCAAAGGCAATTTAAGCTTGTTGATAAGCCTTCCATAAATGCCTAGCGAGAGCTTTGAATAGTTTTATCCTGCCTTATTATTTGACACTAGCTCGCAATATTTTTATTGCAAATATCCTTATTTGGGCTATGTTTCACCCAGGTAAATTATCGTTTTTCCTTCGCTTTTATATCTCTCAAATGCTGTCTTCTCCAGCACCCTAATTATGATCTGTTTATTGGTACGGATTTGCGCCTTTGCTTTTCCCATGTAAAATTTATTTTACGTAACCTTTATTATTTTATTAAAATAAAATTAGTGAACTTTCCTTCTTATGACACTTTTACACTCCCTGTAGTTTTTTAGGTTTTTTAGGAGTGACTAAGGTACTTGTATCCATTCTTTCTCTAAGAAATCTATAAACTTTAATTTCGCTAACCCACGTCAAGGTAGTTGATACCACTTGATAATGTTGCTAAATTCTTAACAGGGCTGAAAGACATTTGATGTACAAGCGCATCATATACATATAAAGCAATTGTTTTACTCTTTCATTAAACATACCTTTGCAACTATTGGAAACAAAATTTAAAGTCTTTTTCAGAGACAGAGTGTAGCAAGTCGAACACAAGACTAAAAGTATTTACATTTATATAGAGCTTATACTTATGTCTACACAGATTACTTTATGACTGAAGCAATAATGTAATTAAGCAAGCCAGTGTCAAGTAGCCTTTTTACACTCAAATATTACGAAAGGTAGGTATTTTTGGAATGCCCATGGTTTACTGCATTTTTATGATCTTCGTACCTGCTCTGTGTAGTATAACTGAGGTTGTTTGCTGTCAAACATTTCCGAATATACTATATCTGAGCAAAAGCGGTATAACATTTTTCAACCTGTAAAAAATATGAAAAACAGCTAACAAGAAAAGAGTATCTCTTTGACTACATTCTTGTACACTTAACTTTTACAATGAACACAGATTCATCGAAAGAATGGGACGTTTGCGTCTTGGTTCTCATAGCGAATAAAAGTTCTTAATTTTGTATGAAATAAAAGTTTTTGGTTACTTATATTTGCAACGTTGTAGTGCTACCTAGTTTAACAAAATAAACATATTTTTAATTTCACACTGAAATAAACTTCCTAATATAGTAATAAAATATGTGTGATAACTCAGTTTACTTTACTCAGATGAATATAAATTAATAAATAATAAAACCACACATTCGTCAGTCATGATTTTTTTTCTGCAAATGTTTTTGAACAAAATACATAATTTATTGTAAAATTAGTTCTTGTTTTAAGGAATTACACCACTGGTATAGAACAGGAATAATCTAAAGTAAGGCAAAATACGTTGTATACGCTTCGACGCGGATGGCTTGTTAACTTTATATATTAAAAAATAAGTAAAAAAACAATTTTTAACTTAAACGGTTTTATTGAAAATAATATAATACTAAAAGCTAAAAAATAATTCGCGAGGTCCTAGGTACTAGTCATCACACCACTCTCCTCATCAAGCTAGGGCATTGATCAGACAAAAAAATAAATCGGGGAGGCGCGTGAAATTTCTATCAATAGTCAACCGCTCATATCGTTATAAATAAAATTTACATATTTACTCAGGTTACGCTACGCCCCACGATTTTATTTTTTATCTGCTCAATACCCTAGATTGATGAGGAGAGTGGTGTGATGACTAGTACCTAGGACCTAACGAATTATTTTTTAGCTTTTAGTATTATATTATTTTCAATAAAACCGTTTAACTTAAAAATTGTTTTTTACTTATTTTATTTTCAAGTTTTTAGTTTTTATTTCGTTACTTAATATTTCTCATTCTATTTAGTTCATGTAGTGCCTCATTATTACAAGCTTTCTTTTCTGACAATTTGTTGCAATCTACCTCCTCAATACATAATCCTTCCAAAGATTTTACTCGACTCAGAGCCACGTATGCTTGTCCTTCCTCAAACAATTTCGAGCCTAAATACACAACTGCGTGTACAGTGCTGCCTTGCATTTTGCGGACAGTGGAAGCCTAGATTTCAACTTTAATGTAAGTATAGACTGTCTAAACACTATGATCCGCCATGCACTGTGTTCTACTTATAAAACCCTTCCATTTGATACCCATCACCCATATTGAAACAGAATGTATTAAATTGCATTATCAGAACTAAAGGTGTGTACCAAATATCAGATCAATCTGTCAACAGGAAGGGGGTAAAATTTCAACTACATTAGAAATATTGAAGCAAATATGAAATCTGGCATTTTGTGCCGGCGACCATCTTAGATTTGAAATTTTTCAAAGTTCTACTACTTAAGCCCTTTCATTTGATACCCATATTGAGGGGGTTGTGAAAAAATATGTAATCCGCCATTTTGTAGCGGCGGCCATATTGGATTTACAATAACACAGAATATGTTAAATTGCATTGTCATCAGATCTAAAGATGTGTGCCAAATATCAGATCAATCTGTCAACAGGAAGGGAGTAAAATTTGAACTACAAGATTTGACCCAAAAAAAACAGGTCAAGCTACATAAAACCGTTTAAAAAGATCGTATTTATGAAATCGGTTATGAGCGTGAGAAGTTTCTGTCATGCATTGTGCATAACGATATCATAGTATCTTTTAGGCAATGTTGCGCGTAAAACAGTTTTAAATGATTTAGCAATATAAAATAACTAAGATGGTACCTACCCTTAAGAATGCGGTCAGCGCAACATGTGCTCCGACTGCTCGTCGGCGTGGAAGTGGGTCAATTGTTTACTTTTGACCAGGGCGCCACTAGTTTGAAATAACTAAATCCGCAGACCCAAACTAGAAGATCCTCGGTCTTTAGAAACGTTAAGGGCGACTCAAAATCAAACGACTATCAACTACACTCGTTTGGTTGAGGTATTTTAGAGCAAATAAAAGACGGTACATCTGTGTAGATTTAAGTTTATTGGGCGCTCGTTAAGTTTGACGTTCAAGTGTTGTCGTGTTTCTTTCAATAAACAGAGTGATATAAATATAAAAAAATGTGAAAGTCTAAAATGGAAACAAATAATAATAAATTAGCATATGCCCACAATTATAGAACTACGGAAGTATGAATATGAAATATCAACTGATTACGAATGATAAAAATCAATTTCAACAAATTGTTAATCAACGCAATATGCATAAGGTATCTATCATCACATCGTACTAGTAATAAAAGTCATCAGGATAATACTATACTACTAAACCTTGTGCGCGTCTACCATGTTATACGTATCGCAATTGTACATAAATAAACCTTAACGATTCTGTTTAAGAAATACCGTTATATAAAATTATTATAATCAGACAGTTAATCAGTCGGAACGACAATGTTTATCATTTATCGCAATATAAATTAAACTGTAAGAATAAGGAAATATAACAAAAACACTATGAGCATTAATTGAACCACACTAGTAAATAATATCCTACCAGAGGTATACTTATTTAAATTAGCTTCGGTAAGCTATGCATACACCTAAACAGTTTCGAAATATTTATATCAATACAACGCGGAAGAAATAAAACACGCAATATAATACAATGCTGAATATACTAATAACACGCCAATAACATTATGTTAACCTACACACTTATCTTATATTATCTGGTCTCCGCCGATATCACATCCGGTCTTCTGAACGTAGGCTGCTAGACGCCTTGAGACCAATAAAATTCTCAGTGGCAATTGAGATAATGCCCCTATCTCTGTGGCTGCAGTCGGTACAAAAAAACAATAAACCGTACTGACTGGTAGCTACTTGGTTAGCTACTTAATCTCGCTCCAAATAAAAACCCTAAAAGAGAAGAAGCTCTAAGTAAGCCCTCTCCTACTGCAATTTTAGACAGCCTTTTCTTTTAGAACACTCTCTACACAAAGAGTATTAAAAAATAAAAATAAGACCCCCGTAGAAATTTAGCCATCCTTGGCACAATGGCGAAGGCCATATAACCAATATCATATCACCCTATAGATGATTGACATCATCATAATAAAAAGCCCTAAGGAACACTAAACAATCTATCCGCTATTTTACTTTACTTTGCCCTTTTAAAAATTAATGCCTCAGGCAAGAACAAAGCTTGTCCATTTATGCACTTAATATTAAATCTAAATTTACTAAGCTTATGTAGTACTTTACAAATTCTTGTAATCAAAAATTCAAAGTAGAAAAGAAAATTATTAAAAATTATATACAACAATTATACAACCTATATCCTATTATACAATACGAGTTCCCATAAAGGCAAATGAATCAGCTACGAATGATCGACTGCAACATGATACCGAGGACGGTATCATGAATTACTATTCAATACGCTTCATTTCCCCTGAATATTACTTCTTGCAAAAGTAAAGAATTTAATAAAGTTATGCTATGCCTGTTCCCGGTCCAAGTTATCTTATGTTCGATGATACTATAATAAGTGCATGCATTAATAAACTTTGAACAAGATTCAAGAATAACACTTTCTATGTAGCAGTATTATCTACGTACTGCACCATGCAATCCCCTCTTAGGACCGTTGGAAAACTATAATTTAGTGATTTACACCATGAGAAAATGTAAAATATATACATATTTATTTACCTAGCTACGTAAGGTTTTTGGTGTTGATGACGAATGGAAGCAAGGCTCTCTCCTACAGGCCCCTTTTGAGGAAGGAAACGGCGTATTTTTATTCTGGAATCTTCCGCACGTGGCCAGTTACCAAAAAAAAATCTTGACTTCAGACAAAATCCAACAAATCCACAGTCAATTAATTTATTCCACCAAACTGGTAACTATGCCAAATTCTCTAGCCCAAAATAAGATTATCCCCGTAAGGGCGAATTAGAAATTCTTAAACTTACGCACTACCTCCTCTTTGGAGGTTTTACTAAGAAAGAGAACCAGGTCAAGTCCAGATGGTCCACACCTCGAACGCCAAGGTTCAATGTTAAATAGCCAGAAAAAATTCGACCAATAGGCCAGCTTTAAATTGTCCTACGGCAACGCGTAAAATACAACAAGATGGTTGCCACCAAATTTAATAACATCCTCAATACGCAATAAATCGTACTTAAGGCTATATGATATTATATATTGCTGGCAGCACACAGAAAACCGACGATAAACCATTATCGGCAATGACCAATCAAACAGAAACCACTTCATTTCGGCTCGCGGCCATTTTAAACTCCTGTCATCAAAAACGCTAAAAGCATGAATAGGCCGGCATAATAACTCAGGTCTAAACGTACCTTTAACCAAGAGCCTGCGTCTGTGGAAACCAGCTGCAAAGCAACCCGGGCGGTGTTGCCAAATTTAGGGAACACAACGCAACCACTAAATCATCTTGCCTGCTTACATCAAGCGAAAGTTCAGTTAAGTCGTTTAACATCAAACTGATAGTCGGATATCAATAAATTATATTGTTTCTTGTTGACTTGTTCCGCGAACACATCAAAATCCCACAAGGATCGCTAGAGAAACAAGTACACCTGGCAGCATTCCAAGAGTACCCCTCAATAGGTAACCAACAATTATTGTCAAGTCAGCTGTATCATCTGAAGCCTGAAGGTTATGATATCAGAAATAAACATTGACAGAATTTTTAACTTTTCCAATTAAATATTGAAACAAATCCAGGAAAATAACCGACAAACTGCAAAACCAATATTTCTGACAACCATGAGACTGTTTTAATGTATATTACCATCGAGAAGGTGATTATTCAGGAAGGTAAGAGAGTTATTGAATGTTCTGAAATGCATTGCTATAAATGCCTATAACTGAAGGTTTCCTGTATATCGATGGCCAGAATACAATACAATTTATTGATTAATTATGTGCTAAGCCAGTGAAAAGCTTCATAAAGGCTGATCGATCCTATTAAACAGCCCGAAAAAATCAAGTTACGTATACGAATACAGAACTCTCAATCTTCCCTGGAACAGTCCGATAAAAGGCTAGGGTCATACGACAACCATGCAGGTATCTAAACGACTAGGTAGTATTATTTTTAGCTTGACGGACTAGCATAATAGATGTAGGATTAAAGGTGAAATAACTGACGGACTAGCATAATAGATGTATGATTAAAGGTGAAATAACTGACTTTATTTGACCTTTATCTGTTACATGTTTTCATACTAAATTGACATGTAACAACAAAGCAGTAAATTTTTTAACTTAAAGCTGTTTTTAGGATATAACCTAAATATTGTGGAATATTTTAGTAAAAACAAGGCACATCTATAGATGGCATATCATTTTTAGAACGAAAAGCTCACTGGAAACTGCACAAAAGGACTAGGCACTAAACGTGTTATTCTAAGAGGCATTGTCATATTGTATAATACATAATAAATTCATCTGTTAAAGATATTGCTTGACACCTGCCCTCCTTTAAATTTTCATTCATGTTAATTCCTATTAAATTTGACAACTCCTGGTAGAGCAATTTCATAGAATGTTAAGCCTGAAAGGGAAAATTAGGAATAACACTTGAATCTGCTTCCATACATTTATTCTCAAGTTGCTTTCAATTTAGCTCTTACCATTTCTAGACGATATTACTACGAACTGTTTTAGCTCCAAATTTATAATATAGCAATCTCGATGTAATTTCAGTTGAATTAAATTTGTTTTTTTAAATCTTTTCCGAGTAAGTATATTACTTGCAGGGAGGAGTATATTCTAAAACTGTTTATCATAATCTTGTGAGTAATAGGGTAATGCTCATTGTTGGCTTCCAATATTATTTATTTATTTTCACCTCAGATTAGATGAAGCTGTGAATGAATAAAGTTTAGTTATGATAATTTACATTTAACGATGCGTAGGCCAGAACGAGTGTCTTTTAAGTATGCAAATTAGGCCCAAGCTAAAATGCCGAAAAATAGGGGGGAATCCAATCTATTCAAAATGCGCCACTAACTTGTAAACAGCACAAATCAGAAAATCTCTAAGTTGTGACATGGAATTCAATTTCGCTCAAATTTCGCAACAACAAAAAGGTATAAATAATAAAACCAAGAGTTAAGAGGCCTGTGCACCATGGTCGAATTTTAGATTTGCGCCTATCGAAGACAGGGAGACGCGGTTTGTCGTATGTGGCAACGGTGTCATCAGAACGCTTTTGACCTTCACTAAACATGCAGTAAAGCAGGTGATAGAGGAGCGTATGAAGAGAGTATGACATATAATTGATATAATTTGATTTTGGAAGAGGATGGTGTTCCAGGGCCGGGTTTAATTTGTGTTTATTTATTTAATAAATAAATTGCGACGTTTTTAGGGAGTTTTTATTGATATGAGGAAATATTTGTGGATAGAAAATAGTGTTTTTCAAGTAAACACAAGGTAACACGGCGAAAATGTCAGTAAATCATAAACTAGTTACTTTGTTTAATACCATTTTTTTTGGAAATCTTCTATTTTAATTTTATATATAAGTAGAAAATGAAAATTCTATGTCATTTACTGAAAGTCAAAAACACAACCTGTTATAATTAGGAATAAAAGTTAATATTTTTACTAAATAAACATTTTAATTACGTACAATCTTTTGTGGGTGTTTAATTAAGATTTTATTGGTTCTCCATTTTTTCACTGCTAACCTAATTTCTATCTTTTTAAAGATGTTGATTGTTACTCGAAATTTCTGTCGTATCAACAGAGTTAGTGGCTACCAAAAAAACTTGAACCGCCCTGCGTATGACAAAATTTTTAAAAGTGCTTACTACTCCAGACATGCTATGGCAATTGACATTGTACGATCGTTTTCTCCATGCCCCGTTTGTAAGGACCGTTATATTCGGTGTTTCATTTACGTCAATGTCACCAGTATTTCTAGCCACTTTTGATTCCTCTGCTGCAGCTTCTTCCATCTTTTGCCAAGCTGATGTTCTAATAAAATCGGCCACTTGTTCGTGATATTTATTAAAAGTATTCATTGTCATTAGTGCCATATTTAGGGTGGAAGTAAGTTCATTTACTTGGAAGTAACCAACGCCAGTAGATATTGATCCCAAAACAAAAGAAGAATTGACATTTACTTTACTGCCAAATTCATTATCTGATGTTAGAGTTGTAACGCAGTGGCACATTTCGCATCTTAAATAAAATGTCCTGAAAAGACCGTTTCTTTTTTCTCTAACTAACGTCATATTAATTAGTGAGCAGTCAAATGAGGCGTTCCATATCAAAACTCGCCTTATCCAGTTTTCGTAAAAATTGTGTTTGATGCATAAAATTATTCTTTGACCTAATACGCATGAGGCCTGTATAGCAAAACGGGACAAAACTCGCCATATCCTTCACAAATCTACGGTTATATATCGACATTCAAATCAAAACTCGCCTTATCCAACTACATCGTCATTTCAAAACACGCCTTATCCAATTATCCAATCAGAATGCTCGATTTGGTATCACCTGATCACAACAACTGTATGTTCATAGTCGCATTGTTTATTAACCGATGCCTTGGCGTGTAAACTTGAATCGTTGTGATTATTATTAATTTAAACGCGTTATTAATAGAAAATTCATTGTTTTCGACAAAGGTGCTAAAATGGGCATTACTGTTGTGCTTGAAGATCCTAAAAAAACAAGAAAAACCCAAGCGAGCCCAAGAAATGGAAAAGGGAAATAGAAAAAAGGCTAGTTACTTGCCTTTTTTTCTATTTCCTTTTAACAAAACATTTTGGTGTACAATGGGTCAATAGGGAAGAGCTATCGTTTTACAAAAACCTTTTAAATACTGAGATAGTTGGTGAAGAAATGGTTCAAAATGGGGGTATTGATGATCCGGAGGCGTTTTGCCAAGAGAATAACGGTGAAATTAAAGAACCTAAAGTGTATTTGTAATTTTTGTTTATATCTTGTTAATTTTACAATAAAAAACTGTAACCTTTTGCCCCTAGTCTTAATCATAAGCTTACATATAAAATTTTTTGTGCGCTGCAAAACGCGCCTTATGCACAGAGACAGATCAAAACTCGCCTTATCCTAAATTAAAATGAAAAAATAAAATAATTGATCAAAACATGATTAAAAGTAGCATAACTCTAGAGTTGTTTAGTGTCTTATAAATCTATATAGAAATTGCTGTTAAACAATTGCCAGTGATAAGAACATAAACGGTTTTTCCTCATTTTCTGAAAATAGACTTAAAAGGATAAGGCGAGTTTTGATATGGAACGCCTCAAATAACTCATGACCTCAAGAAAATAAAAAATAGGATTAAAACTAACCGTAAAAATCAACGCGAGCGAAGCCGCGGGTAAAAGCTAAAAGTGTCCTATGTTTTTTACTGTACTCTTGAAAGAAACAAACAAACACATTCGCGTTTATAATTTTAGTTATTCGCATTTATAATATTAGTTAGGATTCTTTAGTAATACTTACTGGCAGCTTCAATCGGAGTAATGAGTTATCAAATTTTATTGAGATAAATGGCCGCAATAAGCCATTGCAATTTTGACTGCGCTGATGTGGGTACTGTGATAATGTATATTACAGAGGTAATATTTGCCACTTATTATGTTTTAACTATCCACCCTTATGTTTTTCTGGTATGTTATTTTTCTTTTTTGATTTTATTTGGTTGTGTTCTAGTGAGAATATAGGTTAGGTAAGTATATTTCAAAAACTAGGCTGTATACAGACGATATCAAAATAATTTTGGTGTTTCATATATTTTTTCTTCAAACGTCAGTAAATCCGTCATTACTCTACTGTGTAGGCGGCCGTGAAGTTTCGTTTTTCCTCCGCCGGAGCTTTACTTTTCACTTTTCCGCCGGCGGAGGTAAAAGTGTTGTCATAGCAACATAGATACAATACAAACAGACAACAAAATAAGCGTCAACAACTCAAGATTTATTAAACTACAATTTGTATTTATCACTCAATTTGTGACTGCATTTATAAAAATCACTAATTTAGGAACAAATTGGTTATTATTTAATCGAACTTACTCAATAACTGCTTATCAATACGGAATTAAAACGCAATCGGAGATGCAATCTTATAAAATAATTATTGTTGACAGTGTCCATTGACAGCTTTATGTTACAAATTCACCGACACCAGTCTAAGCAAGGCCACCTACGACCGTGGTCTAAGCCGCCTTGCGAACTCATTTATCTTTAATAATAATTAGATATTATTACTATTAAAAAGAGATGTTTTTGCATTAATTTGTCGACATTTGAAGAAAAAACAGCATATTTTATGTGGAGGAAAAGTTACTTTTCATGGCTTGCTCTCTATTACCAGCCTCACTCCGTTCGGCTGTTAAACACGAGCGCGCCATGAAAAGTATCACTTTTCCTCCATATAAAATAATATACTATTTTTTTCCTAAGGATTCCCCTATCGGATATATAGGGCCCCAAACAGATATCCAGTGTTTTACATTTTGGGTTGTATCTTTTCAGAGCTAGAACTCGATTAGTTATACACTCTGGACAATTCTCTTTAAAAAGATACTCTACATTTATTGCGAAAAAATCAACAATTTGCTCGAAAAACCTAAAGCATGCATTACTCAGTAATAGCAGTAATTACACATTATTAGAAGTTAGTTCAACTCTTTGTTACCAACCAATTTAATTACAATAGTTAAACGAACTACTATATCGTACTTAATTAACACTATGTTATCATCAGAAACCAATGGACTTAATAATGTAGAGTATTGCTAACATGTAACATGAATTTACGTTGTGAATGAGCGCAATTCAATTGTCTAGCTAGAGGCAAGAACAAGTAGTTATGCCGAGATATTGAAATTGACTGGATCGAAATATGTATATTTAATAGGGTTGATCGTAACTTAAGAGCAACAAAAAGATATGTAGCGTAACTAAATATATATCGAAAAATAAAAAAGTATATAAAACAGTAAATACTGTTTTGCTTGCGTTTAACCCTTAACCACCCGGGTCCGGTCAAGGTGACCGCAACGTGTTCCCAAAATCATTGTATCTCCGCAGTGTTTTCCCCACCAACATTATGCATCTAGCTAATTCTTTAATTTACTTAAGTGACGGGTAGGTTGGTATATATTTGTCGATTGCACGTGTTCAATATCCCTTTATATTATTTGAGCGGTCACGGTGACCGGACCCGGGTGTTTATGAAGTGTCTGATGAGGCAAGACCGTCGCGGTTAGTGTGTTATATGGATAAACATTTTGAAGGGACTGTTCTAAAATGGTACGAAGATGAGGAAGGAAGTGAAGTGGACCTAAGTTGTGCTGAAGAAAGCGAGCATGACTCATTCTCAGAGCGTTCAGATAGTGATAGTAGGGAAATAAGTGGAGACGATACACAGAATATTTTTATTATAATACTATGATATCCTTGTGGTATCGAAAACATATAATTTATTTTTTATTATTTGCATAAGATAATAATTATAGCATACATCTAAATATAAGTTTGTAGTCAGTACATCGAGAAAATTCCTATATATAGATGTTGCATTTTTTAGAAGTTTATGATAATATGTTGTTTTTTTTTATTGTAGTGTTATTGGATCCTTGTAGTATCGAAAAAATTATATTTAGTGTTTATTTTTAGTATGAGATAATAATTATAACCAAAAACATCTAAAGAGCCTTAAAATGGTACATTTTGTATAGCTAAAAGACTAATGTTTCTGTTTCGAGTTAAAAACTTTAAAGACTGTCATGTGTAGTTTTATTGTGCACTAATATTTCTAACAAACATATATATGTCACTATGCAGACTTCGAATGCGGTTGTTTACGAAAAAAACAGTGTAGAAAGCAGCGGTCACTGTGACCGGTGCCGGGGATTTATGTCACTACATTGAGACCCGGGTGGCTAAGGGTTAATCTAGCTGATGCTTAAAATCGTTGCCTCGTACTTCAATACATTTTCTTATCCTGTGGATTTTTCTCGCTGTATCGAGTCGAACAAGATTGCAGTAATAGGTTATCTTTTCCAGCAACTAATTTCTGATGTTTGCTGACGCTGAATAGACAGACTGTTGACATACCCCCAAAAAATTCAATCTAACGAGTTTAGGCCAGGAGATCTTGGTGACCATAAAACAGCTCCGCCTCGACTCACCCAATTATTATTTCCAAAAATATCAGTTAAATAGCGACACTAAATTGCTAAAAATGTGATAGAACACCATCGTATATAAACCACGTCTGTGCTCTAATTTTTAAAGTTACTTTTTGTAAAAGTTTATTTAAATTTTGTTGCAAAAATTGTAAATGCAGTGCACCAATTAATCCAAACCGAAACATCTAGTCAAGTAATTCCCAATTATCTCCGCGCACACCTTAGCCATAAATCTTTGTTGGTGCCTAACCTGTATTATTGCATGGGGATTTTCTTCATGTCAAACGTGTAAATTATGGGAATTTATCACGTCCTCTCCAAACCAGCTTGGTCCGTAAATAAAATATGAATTTTCTCAAAATTGTTGTTAATAAGTATTGTCTAATCGGAGGGAGACATTGTTTGTACCTTTGAATATGGTAATCATCAACCCCATTATTGTTCTTTGAAAGTTTAATGGATAACCTAGTTTGTTGTGTCTACTGGCGCTGCGAGTTTTCTTACGCTAATTTATAATAATTTGTTCTTTTAACTCGGCATTTCTTGCTCTTTTTGGGAACCTTTCGTCACCACGACGAGGTAAAAGATCTCCTAAAATGGATTTTTATTTTTTAATAGTTGATTTAAGCACATCTCTCTTAATTTACTATTTACCTATTTCTTTTAAACCTTATTCTGTCAAATGTTCTTTCATTCGGTACATTTTGACTTGGAAATTGCGGTGCAACAATTCTTCTTGCTTCAAGAGAATTGCATTGAGCTTGTCCATAAGTCAATCTCTGCATATTCTGCAAAGGAATAGAACTCGATTATTTTAATTAAATTTAGTCATCACTTTGGCAATTGTCATAATAATAGCTACCATGGTAAAAGAAACAATGCATGATGGTCTTCAGTGCAGTAATCTAATATACTTGAATTTTATTAACAGTATCTGCATTGATTTTTCTGGCAAGTGGTTGATTTTTTTGAAATAAATATATAATATTTAAAAAAAAATTGTCCTAAGTGTAATCCTTTTTTAGCTCTGACAAGTGATACCATGTTACACTTTTGGATCCACGAGTGAAGTTGCAAGTCCGTTATGTCAGAGATCCTTTCTGATTTGGATTTGTAAATCTTTATCGGTTACACGAGTTACCAAAATATAATTAATATATATCTGCTTAGAAGTCACATCCCAAAACTTATATCACTGGGTTCTCTCTTTGGGCCTCATATTTCCATTATGAGTTTGCTTATATAGCCGAGATTTTGACACATGCTTACTAAACACCCTGTATAAGGAAATAAGTAGATAAAGCCTGGTATTAAATAGTAACCCAAAAGTTATCAACACAGAGAAAAGTCGGTATTAAAAGATAAGACGTGACGAGAATATTTCGAAAGGTAAATTCAGTAATTATCATGAATAGGTAATAAATAATGAATTGTGGCTAATATACAGTTCATCATTATTCCAAGTTTTGTTTGTAAATGGAACTTCTCTCCAGTGACGGACCATGAGATGGTCCTGAGATGGAACATTAGAGTTGGATTGGCTGGTTAAGATTACATGTCCATTTTCATTTCTATTCTTTTATTTTAACTCCTTGATAATGGGTATGGGTACTATCATCACACAGATGTGAACATGGCTTCGTACTGGCGACAAACTATTCATCAGTGTGAAAATTAAAAAAAATATTCATTTCATGATGTTTAATAATTTTGGCAATCAGCTGATTGATTTCTTCCAAATTCTAATTGATGGTTATCAGTTTTCTCAAATTATCTGACAACAGCGAAAGATTTAGATGTAGAAACTGATTAATTACGACAATTTGGTTTGCAGAAGTACTTAAGGTTGTTATATCAAATGATTTATGAGGTATCAATTACAGTCAGAAAAGTTAACGATGGAAGACACAGTTTGTTAAGGTAATTTTAACAATTCCGTAACATCAGGTTGTTCCGAGTTCGCTTGTATTTATTTTTGGATTGAAATAATAACTCTTCATCTTCAACGTATTTTGAATTATTACTGTCTGAACCGACCTGGTAGCAAAGGTGCGGAAAATTCCTCATTAAATAGTACGAAAATATTAATAAACACTGAATTGTTATGTTGCCCATCAAGTTCATTTAAAACTAATTTGTGTCTTTTAAATAAATCAGTCGGTAATTATCTAGTTAATATAAAATGAAAATTAATATTATTAGTTGCATCTACATAAATACAGCAGTAGAATATATTATTTAAAATTGTTAAATAATTTCAACTAGAAAGCGTAATAACAAAAGAACACTCAGTCTAATGTTTGAAC
>MU187740.1:21861-70513 GCA_016904865.1 Pissodes strobi | reverse complement strand
AGTAGAATGTATATTTTGTAAATTACCGAACATCTCACCGTAAAAAAAGTCGTGTGAGGAAGCAGTGTGGTGGCCCTTTTTTAAATAAAGGCCTGTTCGACGACACATGCTATTTAAGATGGCTAAAAATTATTTATCCTTTAACTAAGATCTTTCTGAAGAACCGATTTCTTTCCGAAGGACAGAGTTCATTCTGTGAGACAGAATCTCGAGCCGACCTAGCTAATTACGGTGTAGCCGTACCAAGGCGTTTTTTGTTGGGGTGATGCAACCATGTGTGCCATACGCGCATACATCCAGGACGCCGCGCCGTGTCTACAACACTACGACTCGACCAGAGTAATTGTTACAGTGACACCATTAAAGTGCGCATCATATCGGAAAATTTTTTATTAAGAGCTTTAGGTAAGTTTTGACTACGTCAATCGTTTTTGCTTTAAAAATAGTTATAAACGACTTATCCAAGTTTGATCAAACGAATTCCCTTGTCTGTCAATATTGACGTTTTTGACGGAATTTAAAAACAATATTTTTAAAAAAGTTGTTTCTTTTGCACTTTTACAATTTGTTGTGAAACGAGTCACAACAGGTAATACAATATTTTATAACTTGCTCTCGGACTATACTATTTGTCTTTTTAACTGCTAAGTAAAATACTATTGAAATTCCATTTATATTAAAAGCATAAAAATATGCTTGGAGTACGATACATTTTTCCTAGAAATTATGACCGTTAAACTATCAAAGAGTTCCGCCGTAACGGACAGGTCGGCAAAGTCAGCCACAAATAATTCCCAAGAAAATATAACTCGTATAAAAACCTTTGTCAGTTTCCGATCGAATCGATCAATACTCACCGATCTGTTAACCGAAATTCATCCTTTCCACTCTAATAATCTAGTAACGGATTATCTAGAACGACCCACTTGCAAACATGGCCTCTAGACTGATCCAATCACAGTAAGCATTTACCCCACTTAATACATACGCTCAGCGATCGCGACACTGACCTCATCCCTTACAAAAATCAGTCTTTAAGATACCTTCAACTGACTCGCTGTGTTCGCAAGGCTATCGTCCCTCAAATTACGTTCGACTAAGGCCAATTTCTCGGTATTTACCATTTCGGTTCTGCCAGTTCTAATTACGTTCAGCTTAATGCTAATTTTTCGGTATATTTACCATTTCGGCCCTAGCCATTCGTATCTATCCTCGGCTTAGAGCCAATTTCTTGTTCTTAAGTCTTTCGGCTTAGACAATTCGATATTATATATCAAGTCAAGTATGCTTTATTGCCACAGAAAAATTGAAATAAATTTTATGGACAAAGCTAACTAAAATAAATAAACTAACCATAGTAGGGCAAATACAAAACAAAACAAAACTTAATATATACAATAATATATACGATAAAAATAGAACAAGCAATTTTCAAATTGAAATTGGTCACGATTTAACAAAAAAACTATATTACAGAACATCATAAGCAGTTGAACTAGATCCACAGGAAGTACACAAAAGATAGGGTAAAGAAACCCAGTGTTATCAAAATATTAAACATACATTATAACGAAACGTGCTGTTTGAAAAAATAAGGAAGGTCATGTCGGTGAACTTGACTCAGGCAAAACGCAAATGCTGCATAGTTGAAAATACCAAGGAAAAGTAAACAAAACATGACTAAAATTTATAGCTAAGTATTTAATTTTGTGCAATTCCTGTGTATCCGAAAAATCACTAATTCGTCAAAAAGATAATCCTATACCTATTATAAAAAATATATATAATATAAAAAAAAAAATTCACCGCCGCACATGAAGCCCAAGAAAATTAATGGAGGAAAAAATAAAATCTAATTCACGCAAAACTCATTTATAGAATAATAAGGTCTTTCTAGTAGGTAAGCCTTCGTTTTTTCACGAAATTTAGCAAATGTAGGGATGGATTTAAGATGTAGCGGGAGTGTATTGTATAACTTCTTGGAATTATAAAGAATAGAATTTTTTGTTAATTCAGAGGAGGGAAAAGGAAGGTAGATGTCCTGACTCGAATTTCTTGTTGAGTACTCATGTTGTGGCCTTTCGGGAAATATGGTTCGATATTTGCGTATTAAACAAGTTGTTTCTAAAATAAACAAAGCAGGAAGCGTAAGAATTTTATATTTTTTAAAGTAGTATTCGCAATGAGCTCTGCCATTAAAACCAAATAAATAACGAATTGCTCTCTTTTGAAGTCTGAAAATGGTACGAAATTGCTCGGTGTTACAGCAGCCCCAAAAGGGAAGGCCGTAGCGAAGATGAGATTCAAACAAAGAGAAGTAAGTGAGCCTGGCAGTAGACAGATTTAGTTCCTTCGAAACCGATCGAATTGCGAAGCAGGCAGAAGAAAGCCTTTTTGTTAAAGAATCAATATGTGCGGACCACTTAAGGTTGGCACTAATACTCAAACCTAGGAATTTAGCCGAGTCAACGTATTTAATATTGCTGTTGTGAAGTAGCAAAGCTTGTTGTAAGGTTGTTTTATAAGATAAGGCTACCGTTTTATCAACGTTGAAACACAGCCAATTTGAGTCAGACCATGTTTTGATTGTGACGCGATCGCTGGAGATATTAGAGTGTAGGGAGAAAGTATTAGAATCACTCCAAGTTATGCTTGTGTCGTCAGCAAAGAGAGAAATTTTACCATTGATTTTAGGTATGTAATGTCATTAATATGTATTAGAAAAAGGATAGGCCCAAGAACAGAGCCCTGTGGAACTCCACAGGTAATTAATCTGCAATCAGAATCAGAATCGTTCGCTCTAACAAACTGCTGTCTATTTTCAAGATAAGATTGGAACCAGTTCGAAGGAATACCACGGATTCCATAAAAATTTAGTTTTCTTAACAAGATGTCATGACACACACAGTCAAACGCTTTAGCGTAATCACAGAAGACTGTAGTAGTAGGGAGATTGTTGTTAAGGGATGAGTAGACATCGTGAAGCAACGAGAACATGGCGTCATTTGTACACTTGTTTGGTAAAAATCCGAACTGTTCCGGGGACAGTATGCCATGTCTAAGGAGAAATGGCATGAGGCGATTTTTTAATAACTTTTCAATGATTTTAGAGAGCACAGACAACAGAGCAATTGCACGATAATTGCATAAGACATCCTTTTCACCTCCCTTATGAAGAGGAATAATTATCGCAGTTTTGAGGCATTCGGGAAAAACACCTTTCGTGAAAGACGCATTAATTAAGGAAGCTAGGACATCCAGAATTGGAAGTGGGAGGTTCAAGAAAATTTTAATTGACAGATTATCAGTGCTACAAGCTGATTTACTCTGTATGCTGCCCATTACCTGAAGAACTTCAAGGCTGGTCACAGGGCTTAGGAAAAAACTATCAGCGACTTTTTTAGAAGGAGGAAGAAACGAGAGAGGGTCGAGAGAAGGAGAAATACCAGAGGTAACATTTTTGCTCACGTTGACAAAATATTCGTTCAAATCATTTGGTTTTGGCATGCTCTGATTCGCGGAATTTGTTTTGCCTCTAAGATCGTTAATAATGGACCAGGCCTCCTTGGATACGTTTTTAGCAGTTGATAAACGATTTTGATAATATAGTTTCTTTGCTGTCTTGATAAGTTTTAGGTAGATCTTCCTATAATTCGAAATGAATTCAAGAACTTGAGTGGAGTTAGGGAATTTTTTTATGTATGAGAGGGAACGCATATTTTTTGCAGATATGCGTAAGCCTTTCGTAGTCCATGGTTTGTGATGTTTAGGTGTAATGGATTTAAGCGGGAAGGCTTTATTGAATGCATTTATAATTTTATTTAAGAAACCACTAAAGTGAGAATCAAGTTCACCTGATTCAAAATTCCAGTTGGTCTTTAGGCAAAGGTTACGAAAGGATGAAAAATTGGAGGCTGAGAAGATTCTACCTAGGTGGCGAGTTTTTTTTGAGGGCCTATAAGAAGTATTGAATTTGGAGATTACTGCCTCATGATCTGAGAGACTCGCGCTAGTTACTGTCGATTGGACATCAGTTGAAGGAAAGTCGGACGCTACATAGTCAATGATAGAAGAGGAATTGTTAGAAATCCGAGTTGGTGAGGTTACATGCATTGAAAGACCAAAAGAGTCAAAAATTGAAATTAATGATTTTTGGGCATCACAAGCGGTAGCATAGTCAATATTTAAATCACCGCACAAAATTTTCTTGCCTTTCACCGGCAGACCATATAACAAGCTTAGCAGGTTATCAAAGAACAATTGCACATTGGAATTTGGCGCTCTATATATACAAATTACGTGTAAATCAAGGTTCTTATTGTATACAATGGAAAATTCAAAGTAGTTATCCGATTGGAGATGATCAAATTTAGTTACATGTAAAAAGTCCTCACTCAAGGAAAGAATCAGTGTTCCCCCATGAGCCGAGTTTTTCCGATTATATCTGGCTATTGTGGAGTACTTTTCAACATAAAGCGGTTCAGTCTCACTCAGCCAGTGCTCTGTAATTGCAACTAGTTGGGAGAACCCTGATTCCTCCAAAAACAAAAACAATTCATCAGTCTTATTTCGCAATGAGGCAACATTAATAAGAACCATACTAAGCCTGGCGTCAGAATTAGTGGAATCTAGTCGCTCAGGACACGTCAAGCTGCTTAAAAAATTTTCTTCGGGGAGCCGCTGGAGAAGTGTTTTTGGTGACCCTCTCTGGACTTCTGAAGCTGAATCGTCCTCTCGGAAACAACATGGGATCTGTAGGAACAAAGATCTTCTTCCACTTCAGTGTGTTTAAACCCATATGAGGCATGAAAGTCGTGGTAGACCTTACGTAAAATGTCATCCTGGATTGGCAGTCCTTCAGATGCTAGGAATAATCTGATGCTTATGTTGGTAAATCCCTCATAGCATACCGAGGCAGGTTGGTCATACAAATAGGCAAGGTACAACCTAATGGCTCTGAAGATGGCAGGTTCCCTTAGCCTTGTCATAAGGAAACGATTACTAGAGTCGTTAGACTTACTGGCGGCCTGTGTTAATTTAACTGTTGAGGGAGTCAGCGGGTCCAGAGAGAAGGATGGTTTATGGGATGATTCCTTAGACAGTTTAATTTTGACATCGCTCAAAAGGGCATTAGTTTTGCAGGCAGCGATAGCTTGTTTGTCAGAAGTTACTGTAGTTACCTTGTGCGCATTAACTTCACTGACTGGAGAGGGAAAGTCCCGCAGAGTGCCAGAGGTCGGACTGCTAGTCACTTTCGCCTTGGTGGAGGGAGTTAGATAGAGCTCTGTAGTTTGTTTTAGTTTTGTAGTTTTCTGAGGGATTTCAGATTCCGATGACCATCTATCTAACTTGAGCCCCGGGTGGCCAGATATTGATGCCGAACAAATTCTCAGCGGACTTTCTTGATAGGGTCCCTATTTTAAATGTAGATCCTATGGAGTCATTGCACTGACTGACCAGGTTATAGCATCGAATAAATTCCGATGTGTTCAACTCTTCCTTCACATAGTGCACGATATTATTTGAAGTAAATCCTGCCGGGAGGTGTTCTACGATCACATAGTGCCATCTTTGGGCACTTCTATAAATTGCGGAGTTGGAATCGTCTGGGATTGAGGAAACTTCAGTAGGCAGTTCCGTTTGAGTGGAAGATGAAACAAATGCCGTTGACGTAGTTTGAGTGGAGCACGACGTAGAAGTAAAGCGTGTCATCGTAGGTAGAGCACTATGTTGTTTTGGGTTAGCAATTTTAGAATTTAAGTCCCTAACCAAGGTGGTAACATTTGCAAGGCTACTTTTTAAGTTGTCAATACCTTTCTTAATATCAGCGGACGCGGAATCTTGCACCTGGATCTTGATGGTTTCCTCTGTATTGTTGAGTAGAAATTGGGAAATAGTAAAGACATTCTGTTCCACTTCCCTTACCGATTTCAACAGAGAATGTGGGTTACAAATGGAGAACACCTCCGATATTTTGTGAATATCGTCTATTTTCTTCTCCAAAAGGTTCCATTTAGATTCGTTATTCAATAAAATATCATACATCTCAGAAATAATCGGTACACTGTTTGATAATTTACTCACACGGTCAGCCAGCGAGTCAAATATCTCCTGAGGAACCTGATTTTTTGATAAGTTGGAAATTTTGTCGTTGAGATATCTCAAATTTGGAGAGTCACACAGGGCACAAAAGAAACGTAGGTGGTTAAATTTCTCCAGCAGCAAGGTCTTGGTAGTGACTTTGTCAAGGCCCGTACACTGCATACAGAAATATCTGCGACATTCACCACTGCAGCGCACTTTGTTATATTTGTTCTTATCGGGAAATTCTTTAAGGCAATTGTCGCACTTGTACATAGACATTTTCTTGAATCGTAAGTAGAAAAGAAAGAAAAAAAAAGAAATAAATAAATAAAAATACGAACGAAAGCAAACACAAGAATTGACGCGTATTGGGTGACTGGTCACGAATTTCAAACAAAACAAAACAAAAAAACCGACGGTGCGGAGCACAACAAACCCGACTGAAACGCACGACGGTCAAACACCATTTCTCCTGTTCCAAGAACACACTTCATGCGAGATTAATTCTCCAAGAAAGCCAAGGTTTGCCTTGCAACAATTAGAACTTATCTTTCACACAACTGTGTAAATTGTTCCTGTTTAGTATAGATAGAAAGAACATTTCCAATGTCCTGTCTTATGATGTACTTTTAATCACATATTTGTGTAATAAATTAAATAGGTAAAAGCGAAATTTAGCCTATTATTAGATCTGGTCCTTCGACGTAGAAAAACAAATTTGGAAAGCAGTCTATTGATTCTAATTGGATTGCGAATCGAAACCTCGCAAATCTAATACACTTATTGACCATATTTCAGCTTTTTGAAACTTTTTTATCATTTTTCGTGGATATCATCTCATTTACTACTGAAATACCCCTCCCACATTTCCATTTTTAGATTTATTATATTCATCTTCGTAATGGCAAGAGTAAAAGTTATCACATTAAATGTTTAAATAAGGGGCACATCCTGAAAGTTAGGAACGCTTTTAATAAGGCCGCTGATGCCACAATAAGTCTGCTATTTTTATACAAGTCATATGGTATCTACGCATGAACACAAAGAATGGAAATTTATCAAACTCTAAAATGTTAATAATTAATTGAAAACAAATTTTACTAAGTGACTAAGTAGTATAATAAAAACTTAGGACGTTTAGACGCGAACGCAAAAATTTTAAATAATGCCATGAAAAATTTACATTTCATTGTGACGTCCACCACGCTCAATGCAAATAATAGTCCTTTTTGTATAACTGCGTTTTTAACAAACTGAGGATTCATATTTGCGCATCATTTACGAATACTATTTTCTAAATGTTGCACATGTGTAAATGGTCTATACCTATACACTTTTTGTTTTAAGTAACTCCACAGGAAGAAGTCCATAGGAGTCAAGTCGGGGGACCCAGATGGCAAGTAAGATTCCATATCACGTCCTATAACTTTGCCCCTAATAAAGTACTCTTTCACTTCAAGCGTGGGGTGCAATGGTAGATCGCCTCCTCGTGGTGCACCCTGGGTAACGCTAAAGATCTATCACCATTGGATGCTAAACTAGCTATCACGCTCTCTTGGCTAGCAATACGATACAGGATTTTAGGACATGGAAAATACAGATAGTATGGAGAATTGCAACGGTGCTTCTCAGCACCAATTGACGAGGCATATTGGATCGACCCTTCGCATATGCCAATTAAATATAGAGGGAATTAGCAGGTCAAAATCGGAAACCCTCTCAAAATTGATGACCAAAAATAAGATTGCCGTCATAGCCATTCAAGAAACACATGCAGCTACAGAATCAGATCTTTCCAAGCGAGGTAAGGTCTCAGGATACCGCATGATTGGAGCTACTTACAACGATGTTTATGGGACCGCAACGTATGTGCGCAATGGGATCCAAGATGCCAAGTTGGCGGACTGAAGCTGTGAGGGTGATGTGTTTGTTATCACTACAGAAGTAAACGCTCTGAACATTGTAAATATTTACAAACCCCCTATGGTTAACTGGCCGTCAAATGTAATTAAAACCTCAGACAACCTACCTACAATATACATCGGAGATTTTAACAGCCAGGATATGAAAAAAACGACGACAATTGTGAAAAACTTCTAGAATGGGCTGATAGTAACAACCTCCACCTTGTCTATAGCTCCAAAGACAAACACACCTTCTTCTCCAGAAGATGGCGTAAAGGATATAATTCTAATCTCTGTTGGGTTTCGAGTAACTCACAGATGCGGCCACTTCATAGTTTCCGAACCGTGCTCTCAGACTTTCCCCACAGCCAACACCGATCCGTAGTAATTGAAATAGGCATTCAAATTCCCATTGTTGATTTCACACCGAGGCCACGCTGGAACTTTACCCAGGCAAACTTGCCCGAATATGCCAGGCAGCTCGACACCTGCGTTCGTTTCATTGAGCCTAAAGCCAAGAATTACCACCGTTTTGTGGGAATGGTACTCGCTATAGCCAAAAAGCATATACCACGTGGTTTCCGGAAGGAATACATCCCGGGCTGGACGGAAGAGAGTCAACAACTATATGACGAATTCGTAGAGTCGGGAGACCCGGAGATTGCTGACAACCTGCTTTCGTCCCTGGACTCAACTAGATTGAATAAGTGGAAATCAACTGTAGAACACCTCGATTTCTCTCGCTCTAGCCGGAAGGCGTGGGGTCTAGTGCGCAGACTGAGTGAAGCCAGCAGAGGACAGCATTCGAACAATGCAACTATTGACCCGAATAAGATAGCCAGTAGAATAGTTGAGATCTCCCACGCTCCATCTGACAAGACCCACACGGTGTCTACAAAAAAAGGCTTAAAACAACTTAAAGCAAATACCCCACCAACTTCCGAGTACTCAAGCGGCTTCACATTAGATGAAATCAACAAAGCACTTAGTCAGACCAAAGCGGGGAAGGCAGCTGGTGTTGACGGAATGTACCCCGATTTTCTGGTTCATAGCGGCGTAAGAACACGACAGTGGCTTAGGGGTTTCTTCAGTGATGTAATGGAGACCTCTATGCTACCCCCAGAATTTAAGAGGACAAAGATCATTGCAATCCTGAAACCTGAAAAAGATATCGAATTACCTGAGGACTACCGGCCGATCGCCCTTCTTAGTTGTTGCTACAAACTCCTAGAACGACTTATATATAACAGAATATATGCCACCATTGACGCTGCCGTTCCAGTCGAGCAGGCTGGTTTTAGAAGTGGACGCAGCTGCTGCGACCAGGTGTTGTCCTTAACAACTTTCATTGTGGCTGGTTTCGAAAAGCGTGAAAAAACAGCTGTCACGTTTATTGACCTTACGGCCGCATATGACACTGTGTGGAGAGAAGGCCTTCTCTACAAACTGATGAGGGTCATACCTTGTCTTAAAACTTGCCAGCTAATAAATAGCCAACAGATTATTCTAGGTATACATTAATGGCACCATGAGCGGCGTCAGAAAGCTGAACAATGACCTCCCTCAGGGTTCAGTACTTGCACCATTGTTGTTTAACATCTACACAGCTGACCAAAAAGTTTGCCTATGCCGACGACTTGGCCATTGCATTTCGGGATAAAACTAAGACAATGGGAGAGAGGGCCTTAAACGAAGACTTAATAGCACTTGCCGACTACTTCAAACGATGGCGACTCCGTCTCAACACCAGCAAGACTGAGGCTTGCATCTTTCACTTGTCTAACCTTTATGCGAACGACAGTCTCAATATTACTTTTAACGGCAGGGTCATCAAACATAACAATACTCCTAAATACCTGGGTGTTACACTCGACAGGACACTGACGTTCAGAGACCACCTTACGAATATAGCCGCCAAAATAAGAACACGAAATAATATAATAACTAAGCTCGCCGGAACGTCATGGGGTGCCGCCGCAACCACATTGCGAACCTGCGCGTTGGCTTTGGCATCTTCTACCGCAGAATACTGTGCACCGGTATGGCTAAATAGCGCTCACAGCAACAAAGTCGACGTTCAGTTAAACCAAACGAAGAGAATAATAACTGGAACTATAAAATCAACTCCAGTGAGATGGCTCCCTACTCTGAGTAACATCGCCCCGCCGGATATACGACGCTCGGTAGCACTGGCTAGAGAACACCGAAAAATCATGTCATACGAGCGCTTACCGATCCATGAAGAAGCCCCATTCATCACACAAGGACGCCAACGGCTGAAATCTAGACATCCTCCTTTCAGAACCGCCTCCGAAGTGACTGATGAATACAATATGAAAGAGCAATGGACAGCAAGATGGCTGCCTTCAACAGAATTTGACTACATCCAAATAACCAACCTTGAACTCGGCTTCAATGGCTCAGTTCTCCCACGTTCCATTTGGGCAAAGCTGAATCGAATACGGACAGGACAGGGTAAATGTGCTGACTCCCTACACCGATGGGGCCTTGTCGACAGTCCGCAGTGCGATTGTGGATCACCGAGACAAACGATCCGCCATATCGTTTCAGACTGCCCAAACCGTGCTTATGGCGGAAAACTACAGGACTTCGTAGAATGCTCTCAAGGCGCAATCGTATAGCTGTGCAATTTGGACATTAATGTATAGTTTATCAGAGGATCTATGTGTGTGTTATGTCTTTATAGAGTTTTGTATACATTTTTATTTTTACTTATAGTTTATTTTTATCGTATTGTAAACAATTCATACGCTAAATAAATAACTTCAATCGTGTGACGAACTGATGCGCCATCATCATCGGTTAATATTCAGGGTGTGAAAACAGGACAAGTTACCGTTTTTTGGCATTTTTTTCCGTGTAAACAAGGACCAACTTTTCTTTTTTTGATGTTAAATGAAAGTATTCGGTAAGACACGTATTTTTGTTCCTTTGCTCTTTTGCTCTAATTGTTACCGTTTTTGACTTATGAGGATTTTTGTCAATTATACTACCACACTTAACGTAACTATTTTGATTATTTTTCGGGTGCAGGTTCGAATCCTATCGCGGAAACATTTTTTTTAATGAAAAAAATGTGGATTTTTTCTTGGAATAATTATTTATTATTTAAGATGCCCATATACTACAGGGGTGAATAAAAAAATTAGATATTCTTGAAAAATTGGTTGTTATGGCAACTAAGAAAAAAAATAAAATTTTTATATTTTAGTAATAATTATACGATTTGAAGACTTGATCTTTGGTATGTGGGTATGGGTGATGAAATGTTAACGATTTGTGCTGACTAGAATTGGTTACAATGGCAACCGAAAAATATTATAGCCTAAATTCCTTAAGGATTAATATCGGAAAGAATTGTGTTATATACAGGATGGTTTTTACTGGTGACATTTGATATTGAAAAATTGGTTGCTATGGTAACCAAAAAAAAAATAAATAAAAATGGTCATAATTAGGTAATTAGGTAAAATTTAGAGACTTTAATTTATAAGTAGAGGTGAAAGTATGTTAGCATTTTTGTTGACAACATGGTTATCATAGCAACCAATTAATAATGGTACTTAGGATTGTTTATGAAGCCTAATTTGATACTAAAAATTGGTTGCTATGGTAACCAAAAAAAGGTAAAAAAATCGTCATAATTCGTCAATCGTTCGACTTAGAGATTTGATATTTGGTATTTAGGTAAAGATTTTAAAAAAATTAACTATTGACGTTGACAAGTCGATTACCATGGCAACCAATTAGAAAATTATCACGGTAAAATTAGACTAGCGATTGGTAACTCTAATTATAAGGGCTTTCTAATTATAGGCCTCTAATAATCTGGTAACGGATTATCTAGAACGACCCATTTACAAACATGGCTTCTATAATGATCCAATCACAGCAAGCGTTTACCCCACTTAATACATACGCTCAGCGATCGCGACACTGACCTCATCCCTTACAAAAATCAATCTTTAAGTTACCTTCAACTGATTAGCTGTGTTCTCGACGCTATCGACCCTTAAATTGCGTTCGGCTAAGGCCAATTTTTCGGTTTATTTACCATTTCGGCCCTAGCCATTCCTATTTATCCTCGGCTTAGAGCCAATTTCTTGTTCTTAAGTCTTTCGGCTTAGACAATTCGATATTATATATCTATCTCCTGTTCCAAGAACACAATTCATGCGAGATTAATTCTCCAGGAGAGCCAAGGTTTTCCTTGCAACAATTAGAACTTATCTTTCACACAACTGTGTAAATTGTTCGTGTTTAGTATAGATAGAAGGAACATGTCCAATGTCCTGTCCTATGATGTACTTTTAATCACATATTTTTGGTGTAATAAATTAAATAGGTAAAAGCGAAATTTAGCCTATTATTACATCTGGTCCTTCGACGAAGAAAGACAAATTTGGAAACCAGTCTATTGATTCTAATTGGATTGCGAATCGAAACCTCGCAAATCTAATACACTTATTGATCATATTTCAGCTTTTTGAAACTTTTTTTATCATTTTTCGTGTCTGAAATCTTTATTTCGACAAATAAGTAGAATTAATGGATATTATCTCATTTACTGCTGAAATACCCCTCCCACATTTCCATTTTTAGACTTATTATATTTCCAACATCTTCGTAATGGCAGAGCAAAAGTTATCACATTAAATTTTTAAATAAGGGGTACATCCTGAAAGTTAGGAACGCTTTTAATAAGGCCGCTGATGCCACAATAAGTCTGCTATTTTTATACAAGTCATATCGTCACTGATACGACTAAGGGGCGAAAGCGACATTTTGTTCATTTTGGAGCTAAGTCCACTAAGTGATTAGATTTAAAGGTATCTATGATCTGACAAAGTGGCGAACGTCCATCTATAGCAGTTTTAAGTTTACAGCAAAATCGTATACAGGCCTAAGCGACAATAAATACATTATGGGATCAGACTGAGGGGCGAACATCCACAAAATGGACTTTCGCCTATTTGTTAGATCTCACAATAGTAATATTGGCTGTTACGCCTACATCGTTCTGAAAAAAAAAACAGCAAAAGAACGGGTTTTTTTCAAAGAAGCGATTAAAAGACATCAGCAGAAAAAGAACAACAGCTCAAATTTCCTGCAGAAGAAAAACGATGAATATAAGCTTCCAAATGCGGGTAGTACAATAAGTGTATGCAGAATTATGTTTCTGAATACACTCGGTATTTCGGAAAAGACCTTGAGAACGTCGTTGACTAAACTAACTGAAGAGGGGATAGTAGTGCCGGATCAGCGTGAAGGACGAAATAAAAAATTAGAAGAGCAAGATAAACAACTAAGAGATTCTATATTTAATCATATACAAAAATTTCCTCGAATGGAATCACATTTTTGTAGAAAATCAACTATATAGTCTACATCTAGACCTAACGATAAAAAAATGTATTATTGTATAAAGAAGAAAAAGCCGGAAAGGGAAACGTATGCAGTTACCAAACTTATCGAGGAATATTCCGATCACTTAATCTCTCATTTCATCATCCTATGAAGGATCCGTGTACCCTCTGCATGTCGTACAGACAAGGCGGTGCAGAAAAGAAAAAGGAGCTTGAGCATGTTTTTTTCTATACATACAGCTGAGAAGAATGCAGTACGGCAGAAGAAAAAAAAATCAAAGAACTATCAAAAACTTATCCTAACATTGTGGCTTCTGCAGTTTTGGCCTTCAACAGGTCATCCAACTTCCAATTAGCAATGAAAGTGCAATTTTTTACCGGCGCCATTTATCAGCATTCAATTTTACTGTTTACAACATAGGTGATAAAGACTGTATGTGCTTTTTATGGGACGAAACTATCAGTAAACGTGGTGCAAACGAAATTTCGAGCTGTGTAGCAAGGTATCTTCGTGAATTGGACGATCGTGGAGTTCGCGAAGTAAATTTTTCTTCAGATGGTTGCGGCGCGGCGCGGCGGTGCGAACCGCAACACCATTGTGTTTACTATGCTGCTACGTACAACAACAAATGCAAAGAGCCTTGCAAAAATGCATTTAAATTTTTTTGAAACCAACCACGGTCAAAACGAAGGCGATTCGGCCAATAGCTCAATATCAAGAGCTATGTCTTTGGCCGGCGACATCTTTATACCTGCTCAGCTTCCACCTCTTCTAAAACTGGCTAGACGAAATTTTCCATACACTGTTATTGGCATGAATGTAAATGATTTTTATGATTCTAAATCCCTCTCTGAAAAAATTCGCGTAAAGTCTATTAGAAAATTTGAGACAGGCGAGGATGTCGATTCGACGGAAGTAAAGGAGGTTATGGTAGACAAAGACAATGTTGCACAACTTTTAATAAGGAACAGCCATCTTGCCAATAACTATTTCGCACTGATCCTTAAAAGAAGTACGCTTAGAAATTAGCAATTACTTTTTTGTGTGCTTGTATGCACGTTTATTTAAAATATATTTTAGATTTATAGGAGTTGTTCTTTAGTTCTTTAGCTTCACTGAAACTAGTTGTTACTGCCCTATTGAAAACTTATAATAGCTGTTTCAAAGAAAGTTTGCAGCAATAGGTTAGAGAAATTTATGTATTACTACTATGTATTACTAAAATCTTTTCATGTGCACTTCTAATAAAAATGTTTGATGTTGTTTAACAATATTTTGTAAAAATCTACCTTATATTACGAATAAAACAGCTAAAAAGACATTTGTATTTTATATTTAGTTCGAATGTTAGTATAAAAGAATAGGCGAACATCCAATATATCACTCAAAAGAATCTGATCAATGGGCGAATCTCCATTTGGAACCATTTTGGAGGTGATAACTCATGAGTATTCAAATTCTATACATGTATTTCGTAGGCATTTATCTTGACCTACTTAACCCCATATTTAGTAAAATAAATAATAAACCATTTAAAAAATGACCATGTTCCAAATAGGACCTATTTTCTTTAAAACGCTCTCCTGTAAAATTAGCAAATTGGCGCTTTCGCCCCTTGGTAAGATCAGCGACGATATGGTATCTACGCATGAACACAAAAAAATGGAAATTTATCAAACTCTAAAATGTTCATAATTAATTGAAAACAAATTTGACTAAGTGACTAAGTAGTATAACAAAAACTTAGGACGTTTAGACGCGAACGCAAATATTTTAAATAATGCCATGAAAAATTACATTTCTGTGTGACGTCCTCCACGCTCAGTGCAAATAATAGTCCTTTTTGTATAACTGCGTTTTTAACAAACTGAGGATTCATATTTGCGCAACATTTACGAATACTGATTTCTAAATGTTGCACATTTGTAAATGGTCTATACCTATACACTTTTTGTTTTAAGGAACCCCACAGGAAGAAGTCCATAGGAGTCAAGTCAGGGGACCTAGGTGGCTAGTAAGATTCCATATCACGTCCCATAACTTTGCCCTTAAATAAATGGTTGAGGTACTCTTTCACGTCAACCGTCTGATCAACTGGTTCGCCATCATGTTGATACCATAAATGACTTCTGATGTTTAAAGGCATATTATCCAAAAACTCACTAATTTCATTGCGTCAAAAAGTATGGTACCTCTGTGCTGTGAGGTTTTCTTTGAAGAAATAAGGTCCAATAATTCGGTCATTAAATATTCCACACCAAACGTTTGTCTTGAATACTGGTCGCGACAATCGATTGTAAAATGAGGATTATCCTGACTTCACCATCGGCAATTTTGAGAACTTACAATGCCGTTTGATGTGAAGCTAGCTTCGTCTGTCCATAAAATTTGAAGAGGAACAAATACAGTTTCTTGGCTTTCTCCTTGATACCAATAGGAAAATCCCAAACGAATGTCAAAATCACGTTCCTTTAAAGTATTAATACATTTAGGATTGTAAGCTCGAAATTTATTTTTTTGTAAAATTTTTCTGTTTTTTTATAACTTGTTGCTTCGCAAATATTAGAAACACAGCAACACTTTCTTCTTATTAAAATTAGAAGGTAAGCAAGTAAAGATTTTAGTTAAAAACAAACCTAACATCGGAGAGTCGTGTTTGCAATACCCGGCTCCGGGAGTGGAGTCGTAGAGCGCCACCAGTTCTTATCAACTACACTGGAAAAGCTCCGCTGGTGTTGTACGGGGTTGTTAGGCATGCTTATCAAACAAAGAAACTCAATCTTAACTTAACAAGAAAACACAATCTAAATTTACGAATGAATTTATTAGCCTCTAGGTTTTTTTCTCCTCCACAGCAACAATCTTACAGTGAAATTATGGCAATTTAAAGGCAACAAGGATTTTATTTAGGAGAATATTTTAGAAAAAGGTTTATGAAAATTGTTGAATTTAACAGGCGAAGGAATGTCAAAGACTATTAAGTAATTAATAATAATGGTAGAATATGTTGATTGTACTGAGACCAATTCTGTTGTTAACTTGGTACTCTATGCCTTACACCTAAATGCTCTAAACACTACAATCGGAAGTGATCACTTTGGTTTACTTAAGCTTATTACATATACGTATGCTGCACCAATTATAAATGTAGCGATAATAATATGTAATGATAAAAGGCCACAATAATTATATCAATCGACCCGATAAACCAATGAATAAATGATGAATAAAATTATTGTAAGCTAGCTTAAAGCTTGGTTGTCACTGCTTGATTTATATTTAAAGATTAAGAGCGATTAAATCAATCGGTCAGAAAAATAAATGAATAAATAAAATTAATCTATCTTAAAGCTTAGCCGACAAGACTAGATTTATATTTAAATTAAAAAAAAAACGATTGTCAATTGACTAGAAAAATAAATGATTAAATAAACTTAAGCTATCTTAAAACTTGGCCAACAAGACTAAATTTATATTTAAATATTAGAAACAATTATTGATCGGCAAGAATTATTTAACGAAACTATTAAGGCTCTCTTAAGACACAATCTACAGTGCTAAATTCATAATAATTAAACAAAAAAGTAAACAATAATAAGCTTCTGTACGATACCCCGTTAGATCGGGTCGAAGATCGGCGGTTGGTAAGACTGCCCAGCTTCACTGTACAGGCAAAAAGGAGTACCTAGGGTGAAGGCGCCGGGGGAACCTGTAGCAAGAACCAGGTACTGCCTTAGCCTCAGTGGTATAACTGACAGGGGATTCGATAGTTCGGAGATAAAACTGTCAGTGGTATAGCCCGGAAGAAAAACACTGTAAAAACTCAATACGAATTAGACGAAGCCCTTTATTTCAATGAAAAAAAAAACTATAGCCTCCTTGCATAAATATGTTTTCTTTATAAAACAAATCCCCCCAAAAGTTAACAATGGATTTTCAATGACCATCAGCAAATAAAAGAAATACAAAAGATAGAGGCAACTTGAAATTAAAAAAGAAATAGGTATGAATCACTGCTAAAAAATATAAACTTCCACATATGACCAAAACTAAAGTCACATTAAAATAAAAATTCAGATATAATAATAGGGAATAGGTAAAATATCTGATGGAATGCAATGCAAATGGTGCTCAATGAAAAAAAAGGTTAACACAGACAAGGCAGTTAAATCATTAAATTAGACAAAGAAACTTTAGCAATAATTACCTCTCTTGAGTCGGAAGGTGGCTGAAGAATCAACGGTCTCGATCTTGCAAGATGAGCTCGGAAAGTCTCTAGAAATAATGGAAAATAGCCCTTAGCATCATGGCGTCCATGTGTTTCACAAGCAATAGAAAAAAAATAATTCCAGAAAAAGCTTACCTAGTGCAGTAACGAATATCCCAATAACTTGGTAGTGTCGAGCACTGGTCAGGGACTCACTCACAGATCCCCTTAGAAGGGTAGTATTAACACAATACAGAAATTTGAGTCCACTATGACTACACTAAAGCAAAATGCTTCCTCTCACACCGAAGAATATTTCTAGAAGAACTCTACATCCGTTTCAGTCAATTTGCCTTTCCACTTCCACGAGATTAGAAAAAAAAGAACGTAGAATCAGAAAGCAAAAAAATTGTAGGGCCGAGAACTGCCGTATCATATTCTAACGATTCGATACGAGGAATAATTCTAAGATAATAAACGACTTAGTTCTCGTTTATTATGGTTATAAAATGACGTCGGAAGCCACAATTAATAAGCTGAAATTAAATTTTTCAAGAAATGCTAGGAAATACTCCTACGAAAATGATAAGTCTTTAAAAATCTAAATCGAAAGCAACAATTACGGGAGGATGGCCCATTCCTACTATCCGGGACTAGCAACCGAATATTACAAAAATTGCAGCCTGACGCGTGGAGAGATAAATCAGAGGTTCCCAAAAAGTTATCAGAAATCATCATCCGGTGATTTGAAGTAAGCAAATTAGGGGTCCTAAAAAGTTATGAAATATGTAAACCAAAAGTAGAATATGAACTTGACGGATCCAATGAGGTTTTACAGTAGGCTTTATTAACCCAATTATTAAAAATATAGAACGGCCAGCAAACATAATTAATGTAATATAAATTAAGTAAAGTTATACTAATAACATAGTATCCTATTTTAGTAATTTGATCAAACATAAGCGATCTGTGGTTCGCTTATCAACTAAAATAAATATAGTCGCAACGTGCCTGAGGGCTACATAAGAGAAAGGGATGATCAAAACAGCTAATCAAGGCCACAACAGTGTTATTAAAGTTAGTACAAATATATCATTAACCTATATGTAGAATTAAATTAATTTACATTAATAAATGCGGCAACCTTAAGCTAATTGACAACAAATCGAATCAATAAATTTAGAATTAATTAACCGAAGAGGTCAATACTCAATAATTCTTACCGCAAAGTATAGCCTCTTTTGTTGCTAAATGCAGCATATAAACTGAACTTTAAAATATTTTACACAGGCCGAATCAGACTGTTACAATACTAATTTGTCCTTGCTCTCACTCAACACTCAAACAGATATTGTATTGTGATTCGTCGTCGTCCTTACTTAGAGCATGAGGTTTCTTAAAATTGTTTTCTACCGAACCAGTTGATTTAAAGTTGGCAATTATTCTTGACACAGTACTATGCTGAATATTTTGTCCCGGATGGCGTTCATTAAAAATTTCAGCTACCCTGTGGTATGGTGTATTCTCACCACATATCAGAACAATTTCAATTTTTTCTTGTAGAGACAACATTTTGAACAATTAAAATAAGCAACAATATTATGACATTTAAATCAACAGTTTGATATTAGCAGGTATACCACCTATTTCTTTTGTTGCCATAGCCTACTCAAATTTGATAAATTTCCATTCTTTTGTGTTCATACGTAGATACCATAACAAAAATAATTATTTCAGAAAATAGCAAACTTATTGTGGCATTACTGGCCTTATTAGCGTTCCTAACTTTCAGGATGCGTCCTTTATTTAAAAATTTAATATGTTAACATTTGCTCTTGAAACCGAAAAAGATATGACAACTATGCATCACTGGTGTCGAAATTTTGATATGGTAATTTCGTTTTTTGCCATTACGAAGATTTTGGAATTATAATAAGCCTAAAAATGGAATTGTAGGAGGGGTATTTAAGTAGTAAATGAGTTAATATCCATTAATTCTACTTATTTGTCGAAATAACGATTTCAGACACGGAAAATGATGATTTTTTTTCTCAAGAACCTGAAATATGGCCCATAGGCGTAAAATTGCAAAAGAAACAACTTTCTCAAGTATAATTTTTTTAAATTCTGTCAAAAAAATAAATTTCTTGTATTTTTTGAAAAAAATGTCAAATTTCACAGACAAGGGAATTCATTTGATCGAACTTGGATAATTCGTTTGTATCATTTTCGAAGCAAAAACGATTGGCGTAGTCAAAATTTACCTAAAGCCCTTAATAAAAAAAATTCCCATATGGTGCGCACTTTAATGGTGACACTGTATATTCAGGTCATACTTGATCAAAGGTAAAAGATTTTTTTACTTTTGGTTTATTTTCCTCTGCACAAATTTATACGGGAGAGCATGAACACTTAATAGTATCTCATTACTTTCAGCGAAGTTCTGAGTGAATTACCACTATAGCGGTCTAGTTTACTCAGTATTTGTTTCCGTTCGAATGGAGAGAAACTTAACTGTTAAAACCTTTAGCACCTTAAAGATATTTCCCGTCGCTCTGGGGCTTTAGACTACCTCAAAACTTATTTTAGACACAATTTATCTTTCCATGCTCGCTGACTGAGACATAAGGCTTGAAATAAAAACAAAAACAACGTTTCTGTCTTTTAGGGCGAAACTATAAATATACTGAATTTTAAAACAGATGGTTGGATAATGTCGGTTATCTCTTAGAGAATTAGAAATATTTCAACATTTAGCACGTCAGCATTTTTGAGAGGGAGTAGTTAATATCACTCTAATAGTTTAGTTAGAGTCGATTTTAAGACATGGTATTTATATTTTTTCGTCAGTACTCATTGATTCGCAGATTTTAAGTACCAAAAACGTTTGTGGCATATGTGAATATGTGTACGCAATCAATAGGTTACTTTATAACGAATATATGTAAATGACCATTTTTATAGTCTATTTGGAAATGCTGCGAAGGTCTAAATTATTCTTCGATAGAATCAAGTTAAAAAATATACCGGGGGCCAAAACTGAATTGGTTATTTTATCGTAAAGCTACATAATTCGGTTTACTACATGTATACAATTAGGCTTAACACACCCGAATACCGGCGAAACGCAGGTGTACACCATAAAATATTCATATTGACATATGAAAGAAATATGAACGGTACAGATCTTTGAGCAGCAGTCAGTAGCGTCTGATTAACAACGCTGAAAATATTTTCTAATATAAAAGCGGTTATGTTGTGGGTATAGAAATACATCGACATTAAGAAAGTATAGGTGTAATGTTCTTTCTGAAACTAGGCAAATAAACAGATGTATAATAATTATTCAAGATTTAAATATATAAAAAATAATTATAAGAACTTAAATATATGCAATAATATATATACAATAATACACATGTTAATACTACAATAATACGATAATACAAATAATATATTTAATTAAAAAAACTACACAAACGGTTGAGTTGTCACTCTCACCCACATGTATAAAAATTGGTTCTACTTAGTGGCGGCGATAAGGATTCGGGGGCCCTCCCGCCAAATTTTGACAAAATATTTATACATGTGGCAAAAAATCTGGAAATAGAATTTTGCCTAAAATGCTAAATTGTATAAAAAGAGCTCGGATTTGTTAATTTTATTTCAACTTTTTCTACCTACAGTACCTACCTGGGAAATATTCTATTTATGAGATAACTAAGGGAAAATTAAGCATGTCACATTAATTTTGTTTTACAAATGGGATATCATTTCCTATATTATACAAGGTGTTTCGCCTTGAGTATGCTAAACGAAAAGTGGTCGTAGAAAATATTATTTTAAAGTATTTTAAGTAGAAAACCTTATATAACATGTGTCCACAAATGCCCCCTTAAGGAGCTAATTTAATTGACATTTTTGACAATATTTTGGCAACCGCTATCAATAAACTATTGTTCCTTAGCAAAAATAAATTATCTTTAGACGTAACGGTCATATATTGCTCAGGGGCGTACATTATATGGGACATAATATTTGGGGGTAGACGTGCCACACTGACTCCCTCTCTTTTATGCGCATCTGAGCAAAATATGATCATTACGTCTAAAGATTATTTTTCTTGCAAAAAAATATATGTACATATACTAAATTTCGTCAATGTATTGATAGCGGTTGCCAAAAGAATGCAAGAAAAAATTAAATTGGGTCCCCTTAAGGGTCTGTAGCTCCCTAAGGGGGCATTTGCGGACATATGTTATACGAGATTTTCTGCTTAAAATAACGTTTTCTGCGACCGGTTTTCATTTGGCACACTCAAGGTGAAACATCCTGCATATATAAAATATTTTGCAAAGGATAATTATTATAATGTGCATTTTTCTTAAAAATTCGCAATATTCCGCCTGGCTTTACTGTCTCTCTAAATACCTAATATAAAAACCCTAATTTGCTAATTCCTTAAATATAAAATCTTACCATTGCAAAAATCTGTCTGGTGCTAGTGAAGCCATTGTTGGATAGATCGACGAATTGAAAGTTTAGGGGAGCACTGTTAAATTGCCAAAACGGCGGTGTTTTTGTTTTAAAAATATGTCAACCAACTGTTCCAAATCAAGATTACGAGCACGTTGATGTTCAATACTTATTACACCCAAATCACTAAGTCTAACTTCGCACATTGTACTTCGTAAATACGTTTTTATCAACTTCAGCTTTGAAAATGTTCTTTCGGCAGAAGCAGAAGTTACCGGTAACGTCAAAAAAAGTTGAAACAACGAACAAATATCGGGAAGGCTACTCAAAATACATCTATTTTCTGATATAAAATATGTGGCTAATTCATAGATTGTTTTCTTTTTTTGAATTTCATTTGAAAATATACTTTTGAAGTTTATTAGTTGGGTAGATAAATTATTCGAGAAGTCATTTCCATATTTTTCCATTTTTTTTTCGGCATGATCTATAATTTCTTCGGTAGATAATTTAATCATTGCCAATCAATCTTTGGCAATTTACTAGCTGCTTCTAGTTTTTCTGTCTTTTGTTTCCGCTTTTTAGCACCACTGAGGTACTGCCTAGCTTTATCAGCCATTATTATTTTCTTACTAAAATATCAAATATTTCACCAAATATCCGCAAAAATTATGTGCGTGCCGCCCACGTATCTACTTGAAAAAAAATTCACAGATCTCACATCTTACGCAAGTATCATTGGCGTATTGAAAATACCTGAATCAACTCACAATTATCAGGTTAACATTTTTGATGATTTTGGCCTTTAAGATACTTATATTAATTTGACATCTTTGACAGAGACTATCACAAAAAATATTTGTCTTTTATTTTCCCTAATCTAATTGTAAGATTTCATTCAAATCGGTTCATAAATAGCAATACTGTCAAATCTGACATTTTTGACAGACTATGTCAATAACTATTTTTCTTTTATTTTCCCTAATCTAATTCTAAGACTTCATTCAAATCGGTTTATAAATAGTAAAACCGTCAAATTTGACATTTTTGACAGATACTCACAAAAATATTTTTCCTTTATTTTCCCTAATCTAATTCTAAACTTTCATTCAAATCTGTTCATAAATAACAAAACTGTCAAATTTGACATTTTTGACACACTATGTCAATAATTATTTTTCTTTGGTTTTCCCTAATCTAATTCTAAGATTTCATTCAAATCGGTTCATAAATAGCAAAACTGTCTAATTTGAGATTTTTGACAGATACTATCACAAAAATATTTTTCACTTATTTTTCCTAATCTAATTCTAAACTTTCATTCAAATCGGTTCTTAAATAACGAAACTGTCAAATTTGACATTTTTGACAGATATTATCACAAAAATATTTCTTTTATTTTCCCTAATCTAATTCTAAGACTTCATTCAAATCGGTTCATAAATAGCAATACTGTCAAATTTGACATTTTTCACAGATACTATCACAAAAAATATTTTTCTTTTATTTTCCCTTGTCTAATTCTAAACTTTCATTCAAATCGGTTCATAAATAACGAAACTGTCAAATCTGACATTTTTGACAGACTATGTCAATAATTATTTTTCTTCTATTGTCCCTGATCTAATTCTAAAACTTCATTCAAATCGGTTTATAAATAGTAAAACTGTCAAATTTGACATTTTTGACAGATACTCACAAAAAATATTTTTCCTTTATTTCCCTAATCTAATTCTAAACTCTCATTCAAATCGGTTCATAAATAACGGAACTGTCAAATTTGACATTTTTGACAGACTATGTCAATAATTATTTTTCTTTTATTTTCCCTAATCTAATTCTAAGATTTCATTCAAATCAGTTCATAAATAGAAAAACTGTCAAATTTTACATTTTTGACAGATACTATCACAAAAATATTTTTCATTTATTTTCCCTAATCTAATTCTAAACTTTCATTCAAATCGGTTCATAAATAGCAAACCTGTCAAATTTGACATTTTTGACAGATACTATCACAAAAAAATATTCTTTTATTTTTCCTAGTCTAATTCTAAACTTTCATTCAAATCGGTTCAAAAATAACGAAACTGTCAAATTTGACATTTTTGACAGACCATGTCAATAATTATTTTTTCTTTTATTTTTCCTAATCTAATTCTAAGATTTCCTTCAAATCCTTTCATAAATAGCAAAACTGTCAAATTTGACATTTTTGACAGATACTATCACAATTTTTTTTTCTTTTTATTTTCCCTAATCTAATTCTAAACTTTCATTCAAATCGGTTCATAAATATCGGAACTGTCAAATTTGACAAATTTGTCACATACATACATTCTTTGTCAAAAAATATTTGTCTTTCATTTCCCCTAATCTAATCTGAAAGTTTATTGAAATCGGTTAATAAATATCGAAACTGTCAAATTTGTCATTTTTGACAGATAGGTACTAAGTACGTCATAGAATCTTTATCTTTCCTAATCTAATTCGGTTCATAAATAGCGAAACTGTCAAATTTGACATTTTTAACATTTATTTTTCCGTCCACTTACAAAATATCACTCAAATCGGTTCCTAAATAGCGAATCTGTCAAATTTCACATTTTCGACATTTATTTTTCCAGTCCACTTATAAAATTTCACTCAAATCGGTTCCTAAATAGCGAAACTGTCAAATTTCACATTTTTTACAGATACAGTACTGTTCATAAAAAAGTCATACACGATTTTTACTATGTAAACCTGCCTTATATGAATTATAATTTCAAAAGAAAGTCATACAAGCCACACATAGAGACATAAATTTAATAAGAAAACAACCTTACAACTAAATTTTCAAACAAAATATTTATATCAGCAGTAACAAAATTTTAGCAAGTATTGGGATTAAATCCGAAAAGTGTAGCATAGCTTAAAGCATAACCAAATAATGGAATTGATAATATTGACTGTTTTTTTGTCTTATACTGGGTCATAGCTCCATTTCTTTCTAAAACCTCATTTAGTCGTCTGGGTATTGAATTATACAAATTTCGGATTAAATGAGGATCGTTGCTCAATTCGTCCCAGGATTCTTCTATAAAAGCTATGAGATCTTGCCTGTCGCTTGGTCTGAAATTTGTGTTATATATTTTTTTGGTCATTAAACCCCACAGGTTTTCCATAATATTTAAGTCGGGGCTCCTTGAGGGTTAAAACATACTTTCTATGTTGTTCGCAACAAACCACTCCCTTATAGTTGCGTTATGGACCGGACATTGTCCTGTTGGAATATAAAATTGCGATCGGGAAAATGTTCAGAAACACTAGGTAACATTATATTTTCTAAAATATTTCTATAGGAAATCGCAGTAAACCTCTCGTCTATAATCCAGTGCATTCCAAGACCTCGATGGCTCAACCATGCCCAAACATTCACTGAAAACCGCCCTGATCTTTCAGAATTACTGATGTATTTTTCGTCAAATATGGTTTTGTGGGGTCTGTACACTCTGATATGACTGTTGAAACAAGATTGAAAGACTTTTTCATCGGTAAATATTACCGTGTCCCAGTTTTCTCGTAAAATATTATTCAGGGCAAAAATGTTTATTCTCGATTCGTAAAAACATTTTCCGGGCTGCGACGAAGTTTTTTAATCGGGAGTGTTTTATTCGCCGACAGGCCGTTGATCTAGAAGCCGGAAAATTGGTTTGTTCCATTGCATTCCGTGCAACCTGAAAAGTGTTGTCTTCCAAATATTCTATTAAAGCATTGCCTTCTGCTTGCGACGTAATTTCTCTTCTTCCGGGTGGCTTTCTCCTTTCCACTGTCCCTTCGGTTTCCCATCTTTGTTTGATTTTTTGTATTGTCATTTTATCTACGTTCATTATATGTGCAATGTATCTTACATGCAAACCATCTTGCAAACGCACAATTATTTGAGCCCTTTGAATATTATTAAGTCTTGGCATTATTAGAATACTGTTTAGGATCTGACAAGCAATATTATTATTTACCAAACTGTCAAAGTCATATTTTGAAAATTTCCAAAGACGGATTTACAGTAGGCGAGAATAGCTGTATGACTTTTTTATGAACACAACTGTACTATGCCATAAAATCGACATATTTTGGGAGTCACCCTGTATCTTCTAATCGAGCTTCTAATAAGTAATAAAAAAATTCGGTCTAAATTTAGATTTACATCACAGTATAAAATAACACTAACTTACCTTATTCAACAATTATTCGAACATTTAGAATAACTACGTAGTATTATAACGTCATTGAGAATAACCCACAACACACAAGCAAGATATTTTATTATTTACTGATAGTTATATTATCGAAACAAATTAATATCAACATCCCGCTGCCGACCTTCGCAGTCAATAACCCCGATCGCGTTACGTGTTTAAATCTTTTTTAATCTTATTAAACGACTTATTTATGAGCATGTCGAGGTCATATACGCGTTTGTCGATTTCGGGCCCCTATATATGAAACCATAAGTATTTTCAATACTAAAAAAAAACGAACATATGCAAAACTTTTTTGGCCCATTTTATTTACTGTTGAATGATTAACCCCTTTTAATAGCAGCTATTATCATTTTTTTAAATTTTAAACTTTAAATTTTCAACTTTTTATATCAGAATATCAAACCTTAAAATGCTCAACTTTACCTTAATTTAACCGACCTCGTATCTCTTTTCATTTTCCATTTTCGACTTTTTATATCAGAATATCAAACATTAAAAAGTACAAACGAAAAACAATGATTAAAATACACAAAATCAGCCGCGAAATAATGCTTATGCTTGGCTTCGGGTTCATCGATTTCCCGTAGCCGTACTGACGAATGTTATCTATTCTGTAATATAGTCCGTCAACCGAATCATGTAAGAACGAAACACCGCGCCATCCTCGCCAAGGACTGTTTGCTTGATTCGACTATAACCTGTCGTTTCTTATCTGTTGCCTGTGAACGGCTGCCGTATAAACGCGCCTAGTAGTATTTTCAATACTAAAAAAAAAGCGATAACACGGAACACGGACCTCGGTAAGGGAAGTAACCCGACAAACTGATTTTCATTTTACTATTTAAAATATATTAAAAACTGACCTACCCTCCTACCGGCAATCTCCTATAGGCCCGCCTCAAGGCATTTTTATTTCTATTTTAATAAATAAGTCATCAAAGGTGCCGCAAAATGTTTTCTATTCTTTGTATACTACTTTATCATAATCGGATCGGCAAACGACGCCGAATACAGACAAAACAAACACTGTTTTTTTGCTGACGGGAACGCCGACACTCGTCCGCTCGGCGAGATTTAAATTTATTTGTTCTCTGTTCTGTTAACTTTGGTATAGAGTAATCATAATAAGCATTTTGCTTAATAAACAATAATAATATTATATACAGGACTCCCTTTTCTTTTCTTTTTATCAGTTATTTATTTATTTATTTTGGACCATTAAGAATTTTAGTGTTTAGTAAGGAAGTCGAAAGGGCCCCTTCTGGAACTGGGGCCCCCCCGCACGGCGGGCTCTGCGGGCCCCTTATCGCCGCCACTGGCCACTGTTTTATCAACCACATTGTCAAGCTGCCACATTTGTTTTCCTCGAACCCATTTACACTACCAATATGGACCACAATTAATCTGCTGCCTTTTCCAGATGAAGGTTTGATTTCTGTAGACCAGCCCTCCAACGCAGCTTGTCGGAAACTTTTTATATTTTTGTCCTTAGGTACTTTCTTCTCCAGCAAATAATTTCATCTTTTTCTATTAAAAGTGATTTTCTGTTTTGTGTATCCCATTCAAAATTCATTTCTTTTAATATTTTCCATAATTTGTCTCTACTTATTTGAGAAAAATGTTCGTCGTTTTTGAGTGTGATATGAATTTTATCTAACGTAAGGATTTCCTTGTTTAAATAAAACGAATGAACTGCTCTGCTGATTCCTCGTTTTTCATTTTCATCCATAACAATTTTTTTCCTTCCAGATGGTGTTTTTCGAGCCCTAATACAACCACTTGTTGATTCACGTAAAATCTTACATATAAATGTTAGCCCGACTCCTGTCATTTGCGAACACATTTCAACAATTTTAACCACACCAGAACTAGGCTGTTGATGTTTAAGCACATTGTACACTTTTAAAATAATTGTCTTCTCGTTAACAGATAAAGGACACTTGAAAATTCTCTTCACTGGGGAAACCTGAGAACTTGCAATTTTTACAGTTTTCGGTATCAACCGGTCTCGACCGAAAAGAGTCTAGAGAGCCAGCGTCCACTTTGTCTACCGAGCTTCCGCGCAAAATATTTCATAAAAAGTGCATCCAAAGTACGGGCACGTATTACAATAAGTAGTTCACTTTTCGCATGGCCCTCAACTTCCAAACTAACGCAAACTAACTCAAACTAACGCAAACTAACCCAAACTAACCCAAACTAACGCAAACTAACCGTAATTAACCAAAGTAAAGACAAGCGCGCGTATTCCGGATTAAGCAAAAAATAATCGAAACTAACTTTAACTAGCCAAACAAGCGCATTGAGACGAGCGCGCTACCCAAACTAACCCAAAATAACGCAAACTAACCCAAACTAACGCAAACTAACTCAAACTAACGGTAATTAACGCTACGCGCGCTTTTCTTCCGTATTCCGGATGAAGCAAAAAATAATCGAAACTATCTTTAACTAGCCAAACAAGCGCATTGAGACGAGCGCGCTACCCAAACTAACCAAACTAACCCAACTAACCCAAACTAACCCAAACTAACCCTTTTTTTTAGAGGGTAAAAATCATCGAAAACACACCCGGCCGTCGTTTTTGCCAGGTTTTGCGTCTTCTTGAGAAAAGAGTATGCCGCCTTAATGATGTGCGGCCGGGTAGTGTCGGATTCGGCTTGCATGCCTAAAACCGCCTACCGACTAAAAAACCTCCTCTATCCCGCCTGGAACCACCGTCAGGTATTACTTCAGGCATTTTTTCTCCTTTGCGCCTCATACACCGTTTTTCCTCCTTCTCTCCTCTCCTGCTTTAATTTCCATAACGTCCCAGAACATTTTCGTTAGCACCTCCCAGTTTTCTGTAGTTTCCAGTAATTTATCCGCAATATTTTCCTTTGTTATAGCCGTACCCACGATTATGGTTGCTCTTAATCTCTCTTCCTCAAATCTTCCGCACTGGAAAATAGTGTGCTCAGGGTTATCCGGATCCTCGCAGAACCAACACCTGTCTTCCTCTTGCTTTTTTATTTTCTTTAAATATCCCCCAAAGATACCACGGCCTGTTATCACCTGCGTGGTATAGTGATCCACTTCCCCTCCTTTTCTATTTGTCCATTTCTTCACATCTTTAATAAAGTGACTAGCCCAACCTTCATAGCCGTTCCATCTCTCCTGCCATTTCAGAAAAACTTCCTCTTTCGCTCTCCACTTAATCTCCTTACCCACCCTATGCACTCGGACGCGTTCTCCTACCAGCAGGTCTATAGGCGGCAGTCCGGCAATAACCTCCAGTGCCGCCATGGGTGCCGTTTTATACGATGAAGTTATGGCGATCGCCAATCTTCTGTTGACCCTCCCCGTCAAGTCACGATAGCATTTGTGTTTCAGGGCCCAGTGCCATGCTGGGGCCGCATACAGGACTGCGGATGTTACCGCACTTGCTAAAATCCTTCTCCTACTAGCCTTTGGTCCTCCAATTCCTGGCATAAGTCTATCCAGCAAATTAGCCATTTTATGTGCCTTTTCGGTCACTATTTTAACATGAGTTGTCATACTTAAATTTTTATTAATGGTCACGCCCAAGTACTTTACACTATCTACCATATTCGTTAGGACTCCTTGTATGTTTAAACATATACCTGTCACCTTTCTCCTTCCCGTGATAAAAATTGTCTCTGTTTTATTCGCCGCCACTCTTAACCCCATGTCTTCTAATGTTGACATCACCTGAAACATGGCGTGCTGAGCCTTTTTCTCTAGTTCGACGCTTTCCTTCGCCTTGACCAAGATTGCCAAGTCGTCTGCATAACCTATCAAAGTGCTCCTTTTTTGACCCGTATGCGGAGCACCCTATCGTAGAAAATGTTCCACAAGACGGGCCCAAGTATCGATCCTTGCGGGACACCACAGGTAATATTTATTTTTTCCCCAGTTGGCAGGTTTAGTTGCCTTTGGGATAAATAGGAATTCAAGATTTCAACAAGATATGCTGCCACTTTCCCAGTTGTTAGAGCTTTAATTATGCCGTCCCAAGGGGCAGAGTTAAATGCGTTTTGTATATCAATTAAGATCATAAGGCAACTATCCCTATTTTTGTAAGCCTTGTGCTTAACTCCGTTAGCAATCTCTTGTACCCTAAAGATTGCGCTTATAGTAGACCTTCCCTTCCTAAAGCCATATTGGTTTCCGCTAATTAAAGATTTTCGCTCTATTTCTTCCTGGAGTCTAACTTTGATTAACATTTCTAACACTTTCCCGGCTGTACCCAAGAGGCAAATTGGTCGATATGTCATTTGTCCATTTATTCCTTTTCTAGGTTTTTCCAGCAGGACCAAGGTGGCGACCTTCCAAATTTCCGGGAATTTACATGATCTTAAACATCCGTTGAATACTTCCAGAAAATAGCCTTGATTTTCTCTAGCGTAATCCCGTCTGGGCTTGGAGCCTTTTTCCTTTTTACGTCTTTTATGCAGGCATCCAACTCCTCCTGCGTGAACAGTGGAGCATCCTCTTTCTGTACTATCCTTTCACACCAGTCTATATATTCTCTTTGTGGGAAAAGCTTTCCTACTTGCTCTATAACTGTTTCCACGGCAGGTGGTGTTCTTTGCCGCAATTTAAATTTTCTAGTCACGATCTGATACGCTTTACCCCACACATCGTCGTCAAATTCACGGCACAACTGCTTCCACTTCTCTCTCTTCGAGTTTCTGATGAGGTTCTTAAGTTCCCGTTTAGCGTTTGCATACTCAGACTCTATTTCTAGCTTTTCTTCTTCTGAGATTCGATTTGCATGGCTTCTGGTGACACTTCTCCTAAACTGGATACACGAAGCCAATACGCCGGCATGCGGCCCCCACTCAGCGCCGTCCACCTACGAAAAGTTCTGTGGCACAGGTCAGTTATGCCATTTACAAGACCTTCAGGTGTCCTTTGTGTGCTTTCCGTATACATGCCCCTGCACTGCGTGGCAAGGTCCTTCATCTGATGTTCCTTGATATACCATCCATTTCGGTTTGCTTTGATTTCCTCGTGGGGCTGTAACCCCCAGTACACTTCAAATCTAATGGTGTTATGATCGCTCATATTCTCCCTGATGTCCACCCGCCAATTTTTTACCTTTGCACATATCCCCTCGGTAGCGGAGGTGAAATCTATTATTGAGGTACCGTGTGCATTTCGGAAGGTCGGCACGCTTCCTTCGTTCATTTAATTAAAAAAACTACACAAACGGTTGAGTTGTCACTCTCACCCACATGTATAAAAATTGGTTCTACTGTTTTATCAACCATATTGTCAAGCTGCCACATTTGTTTTCCTCGAACCCATTTACACTACCAATATGGACCACAATTAATCTGCTGCCTTTTCCAGATGAAGGTTTAATTTCTGTAGACCAGCCCTCCAACGCAGCTTGTCGGAAACTTTTTATATTTTTGCCCTTAGGTACTTTCTTCTCCAGCAAATAATTTCATCTTTTTCTATTAAAAGTGATTTTCTGTTTTGTGTATCCCATTCAAAATTCATTTATTTTAATATTTTCCATAATTTGTCTCTACTTATTTGAGAAAAATGTTCGTCGTTTTTGAGTGTGATATGAATTTGATCTAACGTAAGGATTTCCTTGTTTAAATAAAACGAATGAACTGCTCTGCTGATTCCTCGTTTTTCATTTCCATCCATAACAATTTTTTTCCTTCCAGATGGTGTTTCTCGAGCCCTAATACAACCACTTGTTGGTTCACGTAAAATATTACATATAAATGTTAGCCCGACTCCTGTCATTTGTGAACACATTTCAACAATTTTAACCACACCAGAACTAGGCTGTTGATGTTTAAGCACATTGTACACTTTTAAAATAATTGTCTTCTCGTTAACAGATAAAGGACACTTGGAAATTCTCTTCGCTGGGAAATACTGAGAACTTGCAATTTTTGCAGTTTTCGGTATCAACCGGTCTCGACCGACAAGAGTCTAGAGAGCGAGCGTCCACTTTGTCTCCCGAGCTTCCGCGCAAAATATTTCATAAAAAGTGCATCCAAAGTACGGGCACGTATTACAATAAGTAGTTCACTTTTCGCATGACCCTCAACTTCCAAACTAACACAAACTAACCCAAACTAACCGTAATTAACCAAAGTAAAGACAAGCGCGCTAACTTTAACTAGCCAAACAGGCGCATTGAGACGAGCGCGCTACCCGAACTAACCCAAAATAACGCAAACTAACCCAAATTAACGCAAACTAACTCAAACTAACCGTAATTAACCAAAGTAAGGACAAGCGCGCTACGCGCCACAGTATATACAAAATTCGTCTGTCTTGGAGAGCCTTTTCCTGAAAGAACCATGTCCTGACAATGCCTGTGTGAGGAAATAATTTGTTTTGCGGTGAGGGCATTTGATCCAGAGGTCGATATTTGGGATGAGCTCCTTCGTCCATTGGGCCTTCGTTCGATTTTCGTCCCATCTTGTCTGCCATTTTGTAATTGTGTCTGTTCTTGCTTGGGATCGAGCCTCCTCTCCCTTGTCTGTATTTTCGATTTGGTTTCTCTCCCTGACGATGAGGTCAATAGGAGGAAGCCCGGTGAGCACCTGTATGGCCTCTGTCGAAATAGTTCTATATCCGCTTGCGATGCGGAGCAGCGCCTTCCTTTGGATTCCCTCAACCATGTTCTTATACTTATTTATGACCAATTGGTCCCCCGATATGGAAGATCCATAAAGTAGCGTGGACTGCCTCTTTTTGTCATTTGGGCCTCCAATGTTGGGCATAAGTCTCATTAAAGCGCTCATTCTGTCCCCAGCTTTCTTTGTTGTCTGTTTCACGTGGGCTCTAAAATTGATGTCTTCACCTATCATTATTCCCAGGTATTTTATTTCCTTCGATGGAATTTCCTCTACTCCATTTACCACAAACTTAACATCTCTTCTATCTCGCCGTCCACTGAGTATGACCGCCTCCGTTTTTCCGGTGCAAGGCTTAGGTCATTTTCTCCATCCATTCATTTATTCGTCTTAGGACTTCGTTTGCTTTATCCACTAGCCCTTCCTTATTTTTGCTCTGACTACAATGGCGAGATCGTCCGCAAAGCCAATAGTCTCCACTTCGTGGTCGCTCTCCTCTACCTCCGTCAAAGCGGCCAAACTTCTGCTTTGTGGCAAAATCTATACTTTCTTAGCGGCTTGTATAGTGGATTTTCCCTTCCGAAACCCGAATTGGTTTGGTGCGAGGCCTTCTTTTTCATCCAGTTCCGTTTCTAGGCGCGCCTTTACTAGGTGTTCGAGCAATTTGGCCAGGATGTTGATTATGAAAGTGGCCTATAAGCGTTAGGATGATCAAGCCAAACAAGCGCCTGGTTTATGAATCAGTACCAGCTTTGAGGTTTTCCAGTTCGAGGGAAATTTTTGCCTACTTAATAATTCATTCATTACCTTCAGTGTGGAGTTCGGTGCTGCGACTACGAGTTCTTTAATGGCTTCGGGTCGAATTCCATCCTCACCCGGTGCTTTGCCTATTTTTAATTTGTTTGCTGCCTGCAGAAGTTCTTCCAGACTAAAAGGGTTGATGTTTCCCGGTCTCCGCTATGTGGGTATTCTATCATTTCGTTTCGGGAATAGGGAATTTATAATATTACTTTTTAGATCGTCGTCGATCTCGAAAGGGGCCCCTGATGATTTAAACCTTTTCATGACTATTTTGTACCCGTCGCCAAAAATATCATCGTTTAATTCATCACATAGTTTTTGCCAATGTCTTTTCTTCTCATCTCGAATGTATGTTCTTAGATCTTTTTTAGCTGCCTTGTATATTTCCCATGCACGCTCCACTATCTCGATGTTTTGTGATCTCTGAGTTATTTTTGTGTAAGACCTTCTGGCGCTCAAGTATTTTTCCTCAGTTCTGCAGTCTGCTCGTTCTACCAGTACGGTACGCTGTTTGGGCTGTTCTTGCTCCTATCTTTTGTCTTATTGTAGCTCCTCTGTATTATCTTAGTTAGCTCTATGGGGCCGGTGTTTCTCATTTCCACTTTTCCTAATTCCATTAGCAGCGTCTTTTAATATGCGTCCTTATCAAAACTAACCTTGTTTTTTATAGCATTTTTTGTTGCTTGGCAGGCATTTACTTCGAAGACTATATGTCTATGCGGTATAAGTGGTTCGTTGTCCAACACTTCCCAAGATTTCAGTTTTCGAAAGAGGTTCTCAGATATAAAAGTTATGTCGATAAAAGAGCTTGATTGTCTTCTTACGAATGTTGGACTATTTCCAACGTTGGCCACTATTACTTTCATTTCGATGCAGGCCTCTGCTAGAATCTGACCCTTTCGATCATTTACGGGTGAGCCCCATTCTGGTGCCTTTGCATTGAAGTCTCCCGCTATTACGACTTCCCTGCTTTCAAGCTTCACCAGCTCGCTGAGGTTTCCTACAAATCTATCAAATATTTCCAAGTCGACATTTGGTGATATGTAGCATCCGGGCACGCTGAATTTTTCCAGTCGCTCCAAAATGATACCTCTGTGTTTGACAATGTTTTTTACCTTTATCTTCTTGGTCCGGAAGTATATTGCGACATTGCTGTTTACGTCCACTATCCATCCTGCTCTTTTAACGGCTTTGACATTAGGTTCACTAGCTATAATAATATCTACACCTTCTTCTCCGGCTACCACGAAAGCCATGTCGTGTGCTCTCCAAGAGCGGTCAGCATTTATTTGAATTTTGGTTGGAAAACTTCAGTCTTTCTGTTTTCCTCACGTCGGCCAGTGCCCACCTGAACCCTTTGCACTGGTTGCTCCCTGCTCTATGGTCTTCTTGACACAGAGGACAGAAGTTTTAATTTTTGCAGTCTTTAATTGCGTGGCCTTCCTTGCCACATTTGTAGCATTGTTTTGTTCTATCAATGCTTTCCTTACAGGTGTCAGAAGCATGGTCATATTTCCAGCATTCTCGGCATCTATTCATACGGATTCTACTTTCGACGTAGCATCTTACGAATCCTATCTTGATATTTCCGTACTCCAAGAGTTTCTTTGCGTCCATTTTATTTATTGTCAGTGTCATGGCTTGAGTATTATTTGCCATTGGCCTGAGCTCACTTAGCTTATACCTCTTGCTTTCCAGATCATCAACGTATTTTTCCAGGCTCTCAACTACCTCTTCTTTTTTTGTAAGTGCATCCATACCTTTTATATGTAAAGTTTCGGAGCTCGCTCCTCCAGTTAACTTGTAAGATTTGTTGATTAAAGGTTGCATTGGGCCATGTAGAGCTTTTTGTATTCCGTTCAATGTTTCATCATTCCTTTCTGTCGTTATTAGAAGTTTCCCATCTTTTGTACTCCTCATTACTCTTATGCCTTTACCCGCCTCGCTGTTCTGCAGGCAGCTCCTGACGTCTTTTATGTATTTCGTTGTAACCCTTCCCATTTCCCTCCATGATAAGGGCATATGTCTTTTTCTCGCGTTCTTTTGGCTTACTGCAATTTTTTTTATGGCAGTGGCACACACACTAAAGGGAGATCCTATGGCGCTCGACGAGCGGTGTGTGTGCGAAGATGTTGATTGACACGATTCTTGAATATTTGTAGGTTGTAATTAGTGGGAAACAGATGTCCTGGAAGTGAGTGTGAGTTCCACAGTGATGCAGTGCGCCAGACAAAGGAGTTCTGGTAAAGCGATGTTCTAGGTATTTCTAGTTGTACGACGAACTGGTGCGCTCCTGCCGTCTGTCGGGACTGTTTGACAGGAGTTGCCAGGGGCGGGATTATGCGGGCCAAATCCTGGGAACATCTGCCGTAAAAGTATCTGTAAAACAGAGACATCTCGGCCACATGTCTGCGATGTTCCAGACTATCCAGATTCCGGGTCAACTCCGGATCGCCGACGAGACGCACAGCCCTCTTCTGAATGGAATCCAGCAGCTTTAGGGTATGCTTTGGTGCGGCACCCCAGATATGTGAGCAATATTCTAAGCACGGTCTTATTTGCGCATTGTACAGCAAGAGCAACTGCTGCGGTGTATAGAGTTTTTTGTTGCGAAATAGCGCACCAAGCTTCTGGGAGGCTGATTTTGCGATGTTAGCAACATGGTCATGCCATGACATATTGCTGTTGACCGAGACACCCAGCAGCCCGATTGACGAGGATGAAGGAATGGTCGATCCTGCCATAATGATGTCAGGGCCCGCTGTATTGGCCCTCTTAGTAAACGTTGCTGCTTGGGTCTTTGCTGCATTGAACTGGACCAAATCTCGGTCGCCCCAAGTTTGAGCTTTCTCCAGGTCTTGATTAATTGCTGTAATCTGCTCCTGTCTGCGGTGATGAGTCTCAGTCGCTGGTAAGGGTTTTTCTGATCTAAAGTGGGAGACAAGGGTACGGTCATCTGCAAAATTGTAAACAGGATTATTCGTTCAGCAGGTCATTAATATAGATGAGGAACAGAGTTGATGAAAGTATTGCGCCCTGAGGCACGCCCGCGTTGATGGTGAATGTGTCCGAGATGTGTCCATCGACTGCAACGTGTAGGGATCGGTTCTTAAGGAAACTGGCCAGCCAGCTGCAGAAAGAGGCGGGCAGTCCCAAGGACGGCAGTTTGTTGAGCAGCCCGTCATGCCAAACTCTGTCGAATGCCTTTGAAATATCCAACGCAATCGCTCGAGACTCTCCGTAGTTTTCAATTGCCCTACTCCATGTATGAGTGACATAGGCCAATATATCTCCTGTCGATGATCTCTCTTTGCGTCGTATAGACTGTTACATGTGTGTCCGTTCCATGGAATATTCCTTCAATCATTTTCCTAAGATTCTCCAATCCTAAGTCTGTTATGTCATGCACAGCCACCCAGTCATCTTTTTCTGTCTGGGCTCGCAATTCTTTTAACCTCTCATATATGTAATCTTCCTTTCCATTGTGAGTGATTTTGATAATTTTCCTTGTTACGGCTTGGCTTCGTCTGGTTGTTTTGATTGTATATGACTTTTCCAGCACGCCGAAATTTTCTTCGATTTCGACCAACTTCGGGTATTTTTCCCTGAATTTGTATTGAATGCCTTTTGCCATATCAGTATCCTCTGGTCCCATGAATACAACTTTGGTTATGCTGTCTTCAGTTTCGAGGGGTGTTCCCTGCTTGTCGTCTGTGTTTAAGTAAACTTCCTCGCTCCATTTAAAATCTGCTTGGTCCTTCCAATCTTGATAACTGCCCATCGATTCAAAAATTAGTAGCGTATCGTCTTTGTTTACTTGTGTGGACTGGTCACATGTATTTCTTCTATCGGTCTGTATTTCTTTTTCAATCAGAAGTTTGTCTATGTTTTCATATCGATGGGTTTCTAACCAGGCCTGTGTTGATTGTCTATTTAGTACTTCTATTTGTTTCTTAAGTTTTACTGATAGTTCTTTAATTTCTCCTTTGTATTTTGTTCTATTCTATTTTCCAATTCTTTTCCCAATTTTGATATAGCTTCTAAAGCCTCCTTTATAACAAAAACCTCCGGACATTCCTTCCTTTTATAGGGGTCATTTGCCCTTTCTTCCCGCATGGAAGTGTCAGCCAACTTTCTTTTATAGTTTGATGTCTCAGAGATCGATTTGCTTCTGTGTTGCTTAAAGAGCATCGATATTTGTTTGTTTGTCACTGGTCGTGTCGATTTATCTTGTCCGCCTAGCGGGGTCTTTGTGAGGCTATCGCGTTTCCCGGGTGGGGATCTGCTCAAGGAGGTCCTTCTTGCGAAAGGATCCTCCACCATCTCAAACTCTTCAATTTCATTTGATCCATTACTGTGTGATTGGCCCTCCCCAGAATCCCTAGGGCCGGCACCGACCACCGGGGCTTTCACTCGATCGGAATCGGTGGTAAGATCGATGCTCACCTGGGTTAATTTTTCCTTCTCTTTGTCACACATAATGCTTGTTGCCTTTTATACCTACGGCCAGGTTTTGGTAGTTGAAGAGAATAGAGACCCCTAGCCCTCGTTGCCTAATAGCGTCGGGGCCGGAAGAAGCAAGAGTCGACCAAGAGAGGTCTAGATAGGAAAGAGAGTGATGAAAGAAGAGGTAGACTCTGTGCCCAGACAAGTTGAAACAGCACAGAGACAGCTACGGGGTCCGACCCCGGACTTGCCAAGTCCGTCTCACAAGATGTTAGCCCGTGGGGAGCCTGTCCGCGGCAGTGGCTTTAGTTCCGGACGCGCGGTTTTTAAGCCGCGGCCTTCACATTATGGCCACTGCTAACCAGGAACCTTGCGGCCCCTGGCCGTTCACCCATCCGCAACCTGGTGACGCGCCTGGCGGCTTGCTCAAGCCACTCCGCATTCGGAGATAGGAAACTAACTCAAATTAACGCAAACTAACCCAAACTAACGCAAAGTAACCCAAACTAAGCGTAATTAACCAAAGTAAAGACAAGCGCGCTATGCGCGCTTTTCTTCCGTATTCCAGATTAAGCAAAAATATCGAAACTAACTTTAACTAGCCAAACAAGCGCATTGAGACGAACGCGCTACCCAAACTAACGCAAACTAACCCAAACTTAAACAGCACTTAACCCGCCCTTAACCCAAACAAATCTAACTATGAATTTGGACGTCGCAAAATATCGGCCCCTAAAGGGAGCCCCTAGGGTCCAAAATATTTTTAACGGTTTAAGGGGCGCCCGACGAATATCACTGCCGAACGTCAACAATTTCGGACGTCAAATCGCCTTTTTTTCTTTCGCAGAGCCTCGCCCCTAGGCTGAAGCTCGGGAGACAAAGTGGACGCTGTGGCTCTCTAGACCATAGATAATATATAAAAAAAATAGATAGGCAACTTCCGAACAACGGGCTGGACCTTATTGCTAGTAGCGCCGTGCTGCGACCTGTGTGTGAACTATATAGGCGATCCGGTGGATGGCGGGTTTTTTAAAAAAATCTTCGTTTGGGAATAGAATTGTTTATCAAATATTTTTTGTTAAACGCCAAATTTTCAAAAGTTAATTATGAACAAATACCTGTTTAAACACTTCTGAAAAAGCATGACCTAACACATACAAATATTTAATAAAATAAATTCAATAAATTTAAAGATAAATATTAAGAGCTCAAAGCACCCACCAAATTATCGTAATTTAGGTTAGTTAGGAAAAGCGGAAATAACAGGAAATGTTGATATTTACTTTCAATTCAATAAAGTAAGTGGCTAATCCTTTTAAAAAATTGCTTTTGAACAACGTAATTCATGTTGTTCATCAATTTGAAATAAATAGGTACCTATAGCAAATATTGTTTTTTTGTTTTAACACCTCGTTTTAATGAGATTTCTAACTTAAATTGCAATATTTTACATGAAACTTTTAAGATTTATAATGGATTTATTGAATTTGTTTTAATACAGGTATTATGTGTCTAGTCACAATTTTCAAATGCATTTAAATATTTGTTCATACTTAAAACAGAAAATTTAGGGTTTAACAAAAAATATTTAGTAAACAAAATTTAATGTTGAAAAATGGCACTTTAAACAGTAAATAAAAGTTAATCATAGTCAAAGTCAAAATAAGCTTTATTATCTAAAGACAGGTGCCTCATTGACAAAGCAGTATTTAAAATAATGAAAATATATGTACGTACAGAAACAAAGTAGCTTAACCCTAACAACAATTTGTTAATAAAAATACACACAAAGAATCAAAAGCATAGCACATTAAAAGTTATCGCAATAAAATTCATTCAGACTATAATACGCTCCACCTACTAGCAAATTCCGGACTCTCTTCCTAAACAGTTTTAGAGAGGGAAGAGATATTAAATGCCTTGGAAGATGGTTTAAGATTTTAATGCTTTCGTACATAAGATGGATTTTGCGAGGTAAAGTTCTGTTTATTTTTATGAATGAGAGTTGCCTAAAATAAATAGACCATACAGAGTCAAGATCTTCTCCCCTTTAAACAATGGTCTACAGTGATCCTTGTTTTTTGCTGCACAGATATATCTAATGGCACGCTTCTGAAGAGCAAAAAGAGAGTCCATAAGATACTGCCTACAAAACCCCCAAAAGCCTATCCCATATTTAAGTCTCGATTCAATTAGGGGAAAATATACATTTTTTGCCAATGAGTGTCCAAAGTCAATGGCAGTTATTTTTTTGCAAAGCAAGCAGATGCAATTTTTTTAGAAAGGGACAGAACATGAGGCTTAAAGCTCAATTCGCTGTCAATTACAACTCCCAGAAATTTAGTTCATAGAGACAAAATAAAATATACTTTTGCTGTTTGTTCTATTCCTAAAAATAAAATATCAAAAAACATGAAATTTAAAATTGTTAGATTAAAATTATGATTTCAAATTTTTCATTTTTGCAACCCTTGCTTTGTATTTTTGATGTTTCTCATGTTTTTTTAAAGCATACATTTTTATTTTATCATTTGAGGAAGAAATAGTGCGCTTCCCCTTCATTATCTCGTTAACATTTCTAATCCATATAAATGTATGAAATTTTGATATTCAAATTCAAATTCAAATTCAAATAATCTTTATTGCACAATACTTCAAAGTTACAAATTTACAAACCAATTAATGCAAAGGTGAAAAGTACCGCCAGGCGTATTTTAATAATCACCCGTATGAACTAAATAATAACAATCACAGATAAATCTGAAAATACAATGATTAAAATCATTAAAACAATAATCACATAAAATAGCTTAAAAAAGGACATACAAAGTTTTATTTTCATCTGTCAAAAAAATATGAGAAATCACAGTTTAAAATATAAAATATAGAATCACAGAGACAGAGATTGATCCAAAGCAAAGTCCTTTAGATGCCTCCTAAATGCACCCAAACTTAGGTCCCTGAAGGCATGAGGAAGACGATTATATACATGAGCCACCAGATATGTAAAGCAGCATTTAAAAAATTCTGTTCTATGGTGTGGGATTGATATGTTATCCAGAAAACGAACATTCACCTGGTGCATGTCGCCTCTCTGAACAATCAGTTCAGCCAAGTACATAGGTTGTCTTAACTTTAAAACTTTATGAATCTGACACCCCATATGAATGTATCGCCTCTGAGCCATATTATGCCCAAAAACGTCAAGCACATGCCCACTCACATGCTCCCTCCTCGGCAGACACCTGACATACCTCACACAAACATTCTGTAACTTTTGTAATCTATATTTATTATAATTTGTTAGAAATGGTCCATAGACTATATCTAAATATCCAAGGATAGACAGGACCAAACTTTCTGTGAGAAGTTTTTTGATATCCGGAGAAAGGGTATTTTTAAACTCATAAATGAGTTTTAATTTGTAATAGGATCTCTGGCATATGTTATTAACATGTGAGTTAAATGTAAGTTTTTTGTCCATGTACAGCCCAAGATTCTTGACCTCATCTACCCACTCAAGTACTGTATTATCAAGAATTAACTGATGAGAAGACACGTCAATGTCGGACCTTGAAAACATAATAGCCTGCGTCTTGCGTGGATTTATCAGAAGCGAGTTTTCATTTGCCCAGTCTAGTATACTTTGCAGATCCTGATTAATCAAATCGACAGTGTTAGGAAGATCAGCAAGGGCTGACGGCAAATAAACCTGAAGATCGTCAGCATATTTGTGAAATTTACAGTACACTATCCGATATATAAGGTCACATATAAAAAGTATAAATAGAAGGGGGCCGAGGATAGATCCCTGTGGGACTCCCCTCACCACGTTCTTCCAATCAGAGATCACCACCCCACCAGTCTTAGACAATTTCACAGATTGGCGTCTTCCAAACAAGTAACTCCTAAACCAGTTTATCTCCCTTATGTTATAATGTTGTAGTTTTGCTAGCAGGAGATTTAGGTCCAGACTATCAAAAGCCTTGGTCATGTCGATTAAAACAGATGGGCAACAAAAGGACTTGTCAAAAGCAGCAGATATATCGCTAGTAATCTTTAGTAGAGCTGTTACACAGCTATGATGTGGCCTGAAACCTGACTGCAATTTTGGGAGCATATTTCTCACAGAGAGGAATTGCACGACTTGAAATTTGACTACTTTTTCCAGGATTTTCGAGGCAGCAGGTAATATGCTTATAGGCCTCAGCTCACTAAGGTTCGATGGATTATTAACCTTGGGCAAAGGTGTAATAAGAGCCATCTTCCAGATAGCTGGAACAGTGCCAGACTGCAAAGAGAAATTTATTATATTAGCTAAAGGCTTTAAAATGCATGGTAAGCACGATCTCAACATTCTCACCGAGATCTGATCCACACCAATTGCATTGCTCTTAATACCCTTAATACATGCCAATATATCCCCCTCAGCCACCAAGGTAAAATTAAAAGGCTCCCACTCTGCGACAGAACTGAGAAAATAATTCAAAACCTCTGGATCAACACTGGTTTGAGGAACACTGTTTAAAAAATAATCATTGACCTCATTAGGGTTTATAAAATCACTCAAAATTTCTTTAGCTTCTTTAGGTTTTATGTTTAATTTTGACATTTTATCCCAAGCATGCTTACTCTTATTGTCACTAGTGCACCTATTAAATTCAATTGAGAAGAATGCCCTTTTTTCAGCTTTCACTGCTTGTGCCACATAGTTTTTTAACTGAAGGTAATATTGTTTACTTTCAAATGATTTTAAAGTTTTAAATTTAACAAATGCCTTACGCTTCAGTTCAATCATCTTTTTCAGGTTATAAGTAAGCCAATGAGGTTTTGATTTTCTCAGCTCAACTTTTTTGGTGGGGCAATAAATATCAAACAAGCACAGTAAACACTCATTAAAAATATGGACCTTTGTGTCAATATTACCAGAAACATAGAGGTTATGCCAGTCTATAGCCCGTAACCTGGCCTGAAATTGCTCTGTATTTGTTATTTCTAAGTTTCTATATTCTATAACTTTATTAACAAGTTTTGGCTTTTTAAAATTTATAGAGCAATAAACAGCCTCATGATCAGAGTGTATAGGCTCGCATGATAAAACTCCACTAGCAAGTACCAATTCGAGCCTATTTACATAAATCAGATCTATAAGAGAAACATTATTAGGCGTGAGTCGAGTTGGATCTCTAATTAATTGACTAAGATTAAAAGAATTAAAAATATCAGTATATATAATGAAACAGCATTTTCAATACATCATGCATTTTGCATTTAAATACGGAAACGTCATCTTTACATAAATGCTTCAAAAAAAAAATCAAAATTGCCGTTACATTTAAGGAAGAACATATTTCTGGTAAAATAGTTGCAACCAAATAAATACATTTCTGGAAGAATGAGTTAAAATGTGTTGAAGATGCTAGGAGGGCTCTTGGAGAATAAGCTCAATTAAGTTTTTTCTACACACTTCATATATTTGAATTCTCTTTATACATGACACATGGATACAGAACATTTTCCCTTAGATGTTTTATGTGGAGTTCCTTTAGGTGAAACAGCAGCATGGGAAGGTGATTCAAGAAAACTGCTACTTGGTTGAATAATTCCAGAAGTTGAAGCTAGTACAGTATCTTGATTTTCAATAATTTTACTGGATGAAGCAGGAATCACTTCTCCCGTTGCCATTTCCGAAGTACTTGATCCTGCAGAATAATTAAAAAAAAATAAATACTTACAGTAAAAGACGTCTACATAATACACCATTGGGTAAACTAACCCAACATTCAACTGTTAATAAAATATTTTTAGAAATAATAAAATAAGTAGAAAATTTTCTTTTATATATTTTTCATAAATACCATTTTTAAAATTAACATACCATCAGTTTCGTTCTGTGGTAAAAATAATGTAGGAACAGCATCAATTTTTATAAGCGAGTTTCTTCGGCTTCCAATAAAAAGAGATTCTGGCCCAAAGTGTATGTGACACACACGGTATGACTTCCTAACCCTTTCTATCGACTTTTCTTGCAAATCATGTCTCCCAATTTTAATAAGCCAGATATTGTGTAGCTGAAATTAAAAAACACTCATTAATGATATTTCATATGGTTTGTGAAACTCAGGTACAATGTTACATCATAACGGTGACACTAGAGCTGGGTTCGGGTATTAAAATGGAGTAAAACGAGATTTTCGGCCACGTAATCTTGAAGGGTATGTGTCAAAATGTATAGTCGAATGATTCAGAGTTGTTGGGCCTGGGAACGACAGATTACTGACGGATTCAAGACAGCTGTTTTCTATTTTCAATTTTCAGGAAAAGTGTTTTTTAAGAGAATTCGGACACAATGTTTGCTCAATTACAACTTTTATGAATGTTTTGTTACACAGTACCAGTGATCCATTAAATATAACTGGGTTACCGGCCTCGTCTAGAACAGGACAATGTAGATATTTACTTATTTCCATATTTTTATAATCTTGGACTACACATGGCCACAAAATTTGTGCATGTGACCGAAACAAAATTATAATTCTTAAGAAACAAGACACAAAATGAAAATCAAAAATGACACTTCTCGCTCGATTCTCAAACTACGCAGGCTCACTCCAATATCTTCCTTCTGTGAAGTGGAACTTTTGGAGTAAACTCTTTTTATCCCACTCTGTAATAGTCGAACGCTGAGAGAGCTACTCCATTTGCACAAAAAGCTTTACCCGAACAGCTGGAGTACTTTTAGGTATGCATGGAGTGAATGGCATGAGCATCCCGAACGCGCCTTATGAAACCTTATAAGAATAGGATTCATAGTATTGACATAACATTGTACCTGTGTTACAAAAATTGTACATATTATTGCACTGATGCAGACTAGTATGCAGATGATAAAGAAACAATGAAAGATTGTATTTTTGGAGTTGTTTTGACAAGAAATAGGACCCAGTTATTCCTCATTTTCAAACATCATGTCTTGCTCAAGAGTAAAAATTATTGTCACAACCATCACATCAGACAGACAGACTATAAGAAATAGTAGCCCTTATTTTATTTTAATTTTATGTTAAGTCAGTACCTATTTGTCTGTAAACTTAAATCCAGTGTAATAAATAAGAATTATAACTCTGTCATTCTTTTCTATTAACATAAAAAACCAAATACACCCTTTTTGTGGTAAGAAAAAGCTTGAATTCATTCAAATAACAGATTTATATCAAATTAACTTTAAATAAAAGTCAAATGTGGGTTAGGATTGAACTGTTTGGATGAGTGACATGGTCAAAAAAATTTTAAATGTGTTTTTGTAGGTACTACACTACTATTTTTGTGTCATTTTTTAATATATAGCTATATTTAATTGTAAAACTTACCTCTGGTTCCTTGGGGAAGGTATGCATTTGGCACTCTTTATTGGTGTTTTTACAATCAGGTACACAACAAAAATAAACCATTTTTATACAGTTTTAAAAAGTTCAGTTCAGTTTTCGGATAAAAAATCACACACACACACACACAAATCAATAACTCAAAAATATGTAAGAAAATCTCTATAATCACTAAAATACCGACAAAAGCTCTCTCTAAATGCAACGATTAACGAAACACGAAAGAAGTAATAACAATGGCGTCTTCCTTCGTCCTTGTCAGTCCATGGTTTTTAGCGCATGCTCAGTTTAAAATAATGCGTATAGCGCCCTTCTGCGACCTGTGTGTGAATTATTGTCAAGGATCTGTCATGCCCATAACAGTTTCCCGGGTATGCTCTAGACTCTTCTGTCTCGACCGTCTTACAACAAATACTAAACCTGAACAAGCTAAGGACCGGAAATATCCAATAGCTACATCATAAATAACAACTTAGGTATGATCAGGTACAAAACATGCAGGTGGATAAAATAAGTAATTTAAGTAAATTATGATATTTATAATATGTAATATTTTGATTTTCATATTTACGCGATATTTTCGTACAGTGTTAAGATCCTATCGGACAATAATTTACCACTTAGCTGCATGTAATAGATGAAAGGATGGTGCCTTTTGCAGAATCCACTGGTGTTCCTACATGTTTTTATAGGTTATAATTTGTGTAAGTTGGAATAATATCATTTCCTAAACTTCCTTCAGCAGTTTCTGGTGTCTTTAGGGTATTCTTATGGTGTCTCAAAACTTATAGAAGCACTGCTGGTAGTGGTGGTAGCACAAGAAGCCTGAAAGTTTTTATTTGACATTTCTTCCTTATTTTTTGATGGCTCTTCTAAGATATTGCATATTTGATGACTATCCAACGACTGACACGGGTATTGCAATGCAAATGCAAAACCCGGTAATAGAGATTCAAGAAAAGAACGACAATTATTTTTAATTAATTAATTAAGAGATTTAGTTGCTAGTCTTTTAATTTATTTCTTTTCAAACAGTATTAGGTGCAGAAATACCAGCTATTTTTTAGTTTCCTCGCAGATAATATATTGCTTATTTTTAGAAAATAAATACGCTGCTTGACATGGCTATGACTACACAATCCATAGTTTTATATTGTGTCTCTTAATGGGTGGAAGCAGTGCGAATAATCAAATATAAGCAAATTATCAAAAGAAACAAAGAGTAATCGCATTAAGGGTGCGCTCGGTATACAGGACTGTGTCAACAGATGCGCGTTGGTTACTGGCGGTTTGGAACTTAATTGTCATTGAAAAAAAGGAGATTTTTAATGCGAGGGCAGCAGGAGTGGAATTTAATTGTTAATGGGATGTGGATACCCAAGCTAATCGAGAACATCAAAAGATGGACAATCAAAAATGGACACAAGTAATCTCTAACGGGACACGGATGATTAAAATAATTATTTGTATTTAATTGGAAATGCTTTACTCTTTCTCATTCGTACGCCATGAATCAAATGATCTAGATAATGTCTAGCCCACAGCGCAGTGCGATTTACCGCTTGTGTGACACGACTGTCCTTAAATTCATAGTCCTCAGCCGGCCGCTTTATTCACGCACGAATATGTTGATCGACACGGTTCTTGAATAGTTGTAGGTTGTAATTAGGGGGAAACAGATGTCCTGGGAGTGAGTTCCACAGTGATGCAGTGCGTCAGACAAAGGAGTTCTTGTAAAGCGATGTTCTAAGTGTTTTCAGTTGTGCGACGAACTGGTGCGCTCTTGCCGTCTGTCGTTACTGTCTGACAGGCGTTGCCAGGGGCGGGATGAGGCGGACCAAATCCTGGGAACATCTGCCGTGAAAGTATCTGTAAATCAGGGACATCTCGGCCACAAGTCTACGGTGTTCCAGACTATCCAGATTTCATGTCAAGCTTCCGTCACATCTCTCTTCTAAATGGAATCCAGCAGCGGCAGGGCTTGCTTTGGTCCGACACCCCAGATACGTGAGCATTATTCTAAGCACGGTATTATTTGCGCTTTGTAGAGAAAGAGCAAGTGCTGCGGTGTATACAGATTTTTTTGCGAACATCAAGCTTATGGGAGGCTAATTTTGCGATGTTAGCAACGTGTTCATGCCAGGACATACTGCTGTTGACCGAGACACCCAGCAGTCCGATTGACGAGGATGAAGTAATGATCGATCCTGCCGTAATGATGTCAAGGCCCGCCGTATTGGCCCTCTTGGTAAACGTGGCTGCTTGGTTCTTTGCTGCATTGAACTGGACCAAATTTCTGTCGCCCCAAGTTTGAACTTTCTCAAGGTCTAAATTGGGAGACAAGGATATTGTCATCTGCAAACTGTAAACAGGATTATCCGTTTCGGTCAGCAGATCACTAATATAGTAGAGATCGGTTCTTAAGGAAACTGGCAAGCCATCTGCAGGGAGAGGCTGGCCGTCCGAAGGCATAGTCCGTCATACCAAACTTTGTCGAATGCCTTCGAAATATCTAACGCAATCGCTCGGGACTCTCCGTAGTTCTCAATTGCCCTACTCCATATATGAGTGACATAGGCCAATAGGAGATCTCTCTTTGCGCACTCGCAATGGTACTATAAATAAACCAAGCAAAATGAATTATATTACGTGTTACGTATAGAGATTTATTACATAATTTCAATCATATTTAATTTAGCAACGTATTCAAAGTATCACAATGAAATTATAGACGCAATTTCAATAAGAATTTGTGCATCAGCGTTTAGAATCTCAATTGCAATAGAAAATATTACTTATCTTCTCAGGAATATAATGTTTAAGGTTTGCTTTCAGCTAAAATGGAATACAAAGTGATCAAACCAGAGAAGCATAAAAGTACAAAAGCCGGAAAATGGAAGCTAGAGGAACAACAGACATTCGCTGTAAAATAATTCAAACGTTGAGTAGGTGACTATGTACAATTGCAATCTCTGCATGAAACGTAAAAGCAGAGGAACATATACTGCTCTTAGATGCATTACCTCGACTGGATAAAAGCTGAAATAAATTGCGGATAAAGTTCCTGTGTTTTGTACCGAATTAATTTATTTTATTACGT